>CM051368.1:1122306-1172306 GCA_028015245.1 Cardamine occulta
ATTTTCATGCCCACAAGGTGTTTGATAAAATGCTTGAACCAAACCTTTTATGAGCTTTACATACCTAGCGAACGAGAGTTGATGATTACGGTGTTTAGTGAACTTATTGGAGTTGTTTATTAATATTCATTGATTATTTGATTGCTAACGAGAGTTATTGATGATTAAATGATTAGTAAAGTGATTAGTGCCATGAAAGTGGATTAGTCATAATTGTGAATTTCATGTTCTAGGATGATGCTTAATGCAACCTATCGCATCATTGTTTGATTGTTAATCCATCCTTATGATAGTATAACCCATGATCCAATGTTTTCCTTTTGATTATCTTTTATTTTCATCATTTTCTTTTTACAGAACCAATTCTTTGTTGGCTCTAGTTTAGTATAGAATCTCGCATCCCTAGTGTTACATCCTTAGTCTCCGTGGATTCGATACCCTTTATACTATAACGATATAAAGATTATTTGATAAACCGGTTTACAAAAACTATAATATCAAATAACAATAATTTTGTCCCATCAAGAGGTGGAGTAAAAAGCCCTAGCTAACTGAATCAAATTCCAACTCCAACCAAATTTTATATATAACTGAAGCTAATCGAGGCATAAACAACCTTTAAACGCCCAATTAACAGCTAACTAATTTTAAGATTAGATAGGAAAATAATCTAAGAGAGCGAAGATGAATTATACAGTGAAAATGTTACCCCCACGGAAACCCCACGTGTTATTCGCAGCTAGTTTCGTTAGTTGAATAAGTGGCCACGTGCTTAAAATTCACCAAAATCAAAAATGCCACTTTTTTTTTGTTAAAGTGAAAAACCCCACTAAAAATCAACATTACTAGAAACCAACATATATAACGGTTTAGTATGTATATATAACGGTTTTTAATGTAAAAATAAAAATAAAAACGGTTTCCTCCGAAAATTGGAACGTATGAGGTAGGTAGGTAACAACATTTTTCAACTTTTATTGTATTTTTCTTTAGATAAAAAAAAACTTGATTGTCTTTTTCTTTAGATACATGTACATATATCGTTTGATGATTTTATGAATTCTTTTGTAAATAAAATAGATATTTACTCATATATGTTTCTATGATTATTACTGTCAATTTCTAATTGTGTAATATTAAAAATATAAAGTGAGATATAAGAAAACCCAGACTTCCAGTAATATATATGTGTATTGGATTCTCCACGAAGAGCACCATGAAGAAATGCAGATGTTAAAAAAGTTCATAAAACTACAAGAGATATACGTATTTTTGAAATAACTACAGTTTCATATTTTTTCACAGTGAGTCAGTGACACTCAATTTATAGAAAATTAAATTGATTTTTCATGTAAATAAAATTACATACTACTATAAAGTTCCAAGAAAAAAATCAAGTAAAGATGTTTTAAATACACGAATTTTCTTACGATCAAAGTCAATGTTGAAAAAAAAGAGACCAACGTCATTTAAAACGCATTTTACAATTGTAATATATTTTACTGAAAACCTTAAAATGTTTGCTGAAAATAAATCATTAGTTTTCACTTAAACCAATTACTATATATGGTAATGGTATTATCTGAAAATGTTAACAGATTTAAATATTTTAAAAATATATAAAGATATAAATTTGTAAGGATTTAACAGCTAATACAAAAAGGACGTTATTATTGCCAGCATGGCAGTGGCACCTTTCACCATGTCTTACGCGCGTCTCATTCGTACTTAGTGGGTCCCACGAACGTTGCCTATATAGTCTCTTCTCACTTCACTCTTCTTCTTCACTACCAAAAACAGAGCAAACTCAATAAACACAAAGCTTCATTTCATTTCGATTTCAAGAACCAATTTAAGACAATTCAAGGTAATTTCTGCTTTTCTTGATGTACATTTCACTATTCTGAGTGAAGTTGAGTTGATTTTACAAATTCTTTATTTTCATATTCATTTTACTCTGTCTATACCTATGTTTCAAACTCAAGTAAAGCTTCAATTTATTTCCAATTTACAGAATCCAGTAAGATAATTTGTTGAAAAATAAGTTGTTTAACAGATTTCTAGTTAATCCGTCGAAATTTCTGATCTTTCTGCTTTAGCTTTATTGATTTTGTATTGTACTCTGTTTATAACTGTGTTACAAAGTCAAGTAAAGCTTGAATTGAGTTCGAATTTTAAGAATCCAATAAAATAATTCTTGCAAATTCAGTTTCTTTAACTTGGAGTCCGTCGAAAGTTTGAATTTTTTTAACTAAGCATTTTACTCTGTTTCATCTGAACCAGATCGGAGATGGAAAACGACGATAGCATCGTGGCGGAGATGAAGCCGAAGAAGCGTGCAGGACGGAGGATTTTCAAGGAGACACGTCACCCAATCTACAGAGGTGTGCGGCAGAGGAACGGCGACAAATGGGTCTGCGAAGTCCGAGAGCCGGTTAATCAGCGCCGAATCTGGCTCGGAACTTATCCCATGGCAGAGATGGCGGCGCGAGCTCACGACGTGGCGGTTCTTGCTTTGCGCGGGAGATCCGCGTGTTTGAATTTCTCCGATTCCGCTTGGCGTTTACCGGCGCCGGAATCCACCGATCCGGACACAATCAGGCGCACGGCGGCAGAAGCAGCGGAGCTTTTCAGGCCACCGGAGTTTAGTAGCGGAATTACGGTTTTGCCCTCATCCAGTTATGGTGGTGAGATTGCCAGGACGGACGAGGGAGTCGCCGGAATGATGATGATGCTTGCGGAGGAGCCGTTGATGTCGCCGCCGAGATCGTACATTGATATGAATACGAGTGTGTACGAGGAAGAAGAAATGTGTTACGAAGAGTTGACACTTTGGAGTTACTGAAAATACGTATTTATCGATACGTATATAATATAATGTAATGTATTTGTATGTATGTGTGGTAAGTAACTTCGATTTCCCCGGGGTTTTTAAGATCCTCTGTGTAAGATAGAAGGTTCTAAGATGGAATAATTTTGTGCAAAGATTCTTGGAATCTTTTCGTGTTGTGTTGTGTTTTTTTTTTTGGGGTGAGGCAAGCCTTGTAATGGTTTTGCTTTGCTTTCGTATATTTTGCAAAATAAGTGGGCGTAATGGGCTTAGATATGAAAGGTCCAGTCTCTGATAAATGTATTTTTGTGGGTAGTACAAAATGTATAATTAGTATTTATTAATGTGTAGAAGTTTTACTATAAAATCATCTAAAATATTACTGTAAACAAAATATATTTTTTTTTTTCATCTTTTTTTGGTTATTATAAAAATAACAAATAAACATATGTTTGCACTAAAATTAGTAAAACATACGGAAAATAAACATAATTTATACTGAAACTTGGAGGAATAAGAGTTTAAATAAATTTTCAGTTTTTCCGTTAGCTTGTTTTAATAGTTTTATACATTTTGAGTATGAAGATAGGAAAGATTTTCAAATGTGAGAGACAAGCAATAGTGGCTCTTATTAACGATACAACAAAACTTGTTATAAAGCTGCATTTTCACTCGTATTCACCCATCTATAAATTTCCAAACTATTTTAAAATAATGTGACCCGAAACTATTTTAATACAAATTTGAATTTTGATATGGCTACAAACTTAATAACAAATCATCTCTAAATTAATTGACCTTGTTTGACCTTTAGTTGGCTTTGGCTGTTTGAATTGAAGTCGTCTGTCATGGTCCCAATCTCATTGACCTATCCTATCACTCATTGGTACTCATGACTCATCCTATAAACATGCTAAGAGCACTACTATCAGTTGCTCTTCATCATCGTCTCTCAAAATAAGTGTAAACACAAAATATATTAAAAATATATCAAAGTAACCAATCATATAACAACACACTGAGAAACGTTTCTTCTGCGTCTCTCAAACGAGAGACGCTTCTTGCTTCTTTCTTCCTATTACTAATTTATTTTCATTATTATAATATAGAATTTCTATGTTAGAGACTCTGTTGTACATGCTCTAAGTATTTAGTTCGTGAGCAACGATCAAAGAGTACCTTATAAATTGATATAAATTCTTGTTCATGTGCGTAAAATATTTTCCTACGGATATTATTTATCATGTATTTTGTTTTGTTAAATATTATTTATCATGTAATGAAGCAAAAACAAGACTTATTAAAATTTATGATAACTTATGAAATTTTGATAGGTTCATGTTATATCATGCATGTTCCACTTGTATCAGGTTGTATAGGTTCTCTCCCCTCACTTTGCTTCTTCTTAGTGTGATATTTACTAGTTCTTTGGGTATGTTAATATGGCATGTGGTACTGTTGGGCTTTGCTTCTCTTCAGGCCTAGTGGTGGATTCGTTTCTTTGAATGTGTTGTGCTCTGCCTATTATTTGTGATCGGAGGAGGTGTTTGAGTCTTTTGGTCGACCCTCTAATTAGATTAGTTTTTCTCTTGACATATTGTGATCATAATCTTCGTAGATAGTATTGAATATGCAATTCTCTTCCTATGCCGTCGATCGTCAATTGGTGGTGTTAGCTCACGGCTGTTCATTGGTTTCGTTGAAGGTTCGCAGTTTGAGTTGAAGCATATTCCTTTTAGTATCCTTTCTTATTGATTCACCTTCAATAGAATGCTTTTTATTAAAAAAAAAAAAAAACTTATGAATTTTTTTAGATTTTCTGAAAAGTTTTTGAGAGCTTTCACAAGTTTCTAGGAATTTTAACAATTTTTTGAAAATATTCACATATTCTAAGAAAAACATTCACACGATAAGAAAATTTTAGATGAAACGTTCTTGTTTTGTTGCATAAAATGTTACATACATCTTTTAGGAATAACCAAACATGGTTTTTGTAACATTACATGAGCTCTCTGAATTTTCTGAATTTTTTTGTAACATTACATTTTCTGATTTTTTTTGAAGTGTTAAAAAACTGTCATTAGGTTTTGGAAAATTTCTGGTGTTTTTCTCTGTAATAATAGCATTGTTCATCTTCTTCAGTGTTAATGTTTAACTTTTATTTCATTCATATCCAATTCCTAAATAATTGAGGTAAATGTACCAAATTACCTAATTAATGTAGTTAACTCATACAATCTATTAGCGTAAAAAACAGATATCAACCTTTTGGATTGATGATCTATGATTTATCCGTCTTCTTAGAAACTACTCTTAGATGATTTCTACATCATTATACAAGACATTTGTCTGTTAAAACTTAAAACCCTTTCGACATGACACGTCAACGAAAACAACATTTTAACATATCAGCAAAATACTCCTTAAATCTCTTTTGGCATGACAGTCCAGAAAGAAAAAAAAACCTTGAAATCCTGTCAACATGAGACAAAAGACTTCTTAAACAACATATTAATGGGCTTTTTAAAAGCTCATTTGGACAAAAGATATTCTAAAAATTAAAGGCCTATATCTTTAGAAGACGTTTTTTTTTTCCATCAAGGAAATGTATTTTTTTTTTCTGACAGTTTTGTTTACCACTTTGCTTGTCTTTTTCCTCTTTTTGTTGATTAATTATCGAGAAATATGAATTCTCCAACTCTGTCTCCTTCCATTGGTTTCTTTCTAATTGTTTGTTTGCTATATTCAGCTTTCCAGTGCTGTATCGGATAAATCAATGTTTTCTTAGAGAAATAAATGGCAACCCCGAAAACAAAATATTGATTCAAATAATAAGGCCAGGATGTACTATTTTGACCCCCAGAAAAAGGATGTATATATTATGTTTTTCTTTGTTAAAATGTATAATTATGGTGACACCCTTTTTAAAGAATAATATTTAAAAAAGAAAATCATAATTTTTTCATAACCGGAAATATCTTAGGAAAAAATGCAAACTAAAAAACCTAGTTTTCTCTAATATAGCTAAAAAGAACATCACTATAAAATCGATAGATGATCGAATTCGATCACGGATTTAGACTCACGCAGTAAAATCATGTAATCAAGACTTGATCGAGGTTCACGAAGTAAAATCATATATTGTGATTTTTTTTTGTTGTTGTAAAAGCTTCTGAATATATTTTACCGTATATTTTATGCAATAATTAAGAAACAATAATTAGAATTCCATACTAGTTTATCTAAAGATACGAAGGGTTCGTTTCCCAATGTTACAATTAATTAAAAATATATTTTTTTTATTTACCTTTTCCTTTTTGTTGTTGCCAGTGACTATGATCCAATGGTCACAAATGGATCACCATACCAAAGACAAACGTGGTCTTATTATATAGCTAGAAAAATCAGTATTCAACTCACGCTATGGTCTTTTTATTCAGTATATCTTTCATGAAAAAATCCTTTTTGCAGAAAGCTTATCCCTATAAAGCAACTTTTTAAACAATAGCTTTCCATGCATAAAACTTTATTTTCTGCCTTTTATTAAGATTTCTTATACGTTTTTTTCTTGATAAAGAAGATTTTTTTTTTCTTTTTTGGTTTTATAAAGAAGATTTCTTATATGTAAAGACATGGGAAACTGACATTATAATTTTTTTCTTCACGACCACGTTTTTTTTTTTTTTGTTAAAGACTTCACGACCACTTTGTGACTTAACTATGGCGAACCGGATCCAATCAAGCTGGTTCTATATAAAATGGTTCAAAATATATTTAATTATGCATATACGCAATTCGTACTGTCAACCTAAAAAGTGATGTTTTGAAGAGAGATGCCCCAAACTAAATGGACTAGAAATGAACTTAAATTTGACCTAATTAAATCTAACAAAGAATATATATATTTTTAAATGATATAATAACATCAAAGCAAAGATACAAAATAAAACTAACATCAATTGTTTAAATGATATAAAATTTTTATCATTTGAAAAATAATGCTAACAAACTTACAAATAAGTAAATGATGCATTTTTTTTTATATTTGTCTCACATCGCCAAAACAAGTTGGGAGGAGAACATTACTCATCTATAAATAAACTCATCATTTTAGAATAAGTTTAGTGAGAGTTTTGATGATAAAAAAATCATCAACACCAAATAATTATTTTAATTAAATATTAAATAATACATTAGACCTTGTCAATTTTTAATTAATTAAATTTAGTTATAAAAATTAACTAATTTTACTATTAATTGTTTATGACGATCTAACTATAATCAATTATAAATAAATGATATAACTTTATAACATCAATTGTTATATTTGTAACAAATACTGATGTCATTTATATTTAGTGATGTAAAATTAGTATTATTGTTTGTAACTGATGCAAGTTAACATTAAATGTAATTTTTATTTACATCATTGCTTCCAGAGACACTTACCTAAATGATGTAAAATTACTGTACATCAATTATACCTAATGTAATTATATAAAATAAGTAATATAACACATTTTTTTGTAGTGATTATCATAAGAGAAAAATGACATAAGATAAATACATTTAATAAGTGATTGAAAAAAGAGACAACTCATATATCTATATATAATTTTTCTCTCTTACCTATAAAGTAATTATAAAAAAATTAAAGTGATTGAAAGAAAAGACAACTCATAGGTATTTATCTTTTTTTATTTTTTTATCTATAAAGTACTTATAATATAACATGGCTGGAAGTCTATTTAAGAAAAAAATAAAATAGTGATTTTTTTGGGGTACATTTGTATCAATCAAATATAAATTTTTTTCTTACAGGTTATTTAAAAAGAAAAAAAATTAGAGAAAAGTAGAAAATATTCCCTTATACAAAATTAAGGTAGAATGATATATTTCTTCTAATAGTAATTTTTATTTTTTTTACTTTTTTCTCAATTCTAATATTTTACTCCTTCCATTCCATAAAGATGGATGTTTTGGAGTTTTCACATATTTTAATAAAAAATATATATATCTAATATGACTTTTTTAATGTTATTATTTAAAAACTGTTTTATTTATAACTATTTTATTATATTTAATTTAGTAAAAGTAAATCAGTAAACAACCAAAACTTTTACACTAAAAACATAAAACTTTTATTTTTATAAAAAATAACAAAATCTACAACATCCATCATTAAAGAAAGGAAAGAATATTAACTAGTCATCAGTATGACTCACGGTCTCACACCTTTAATTATCTTAAGTATAATTTTGTCCACTTAGAAGGAAAAGAAAGAAGAAGAAAAACTTGAACATAAACAACACATAATAAATATAATAAATGATATTTATATTTTTAACATGGCACTTATTTATTTAACATTACATATTTAGTTTCTAATTATGTGATGTAACACATGCACTGTAATATTATATATGTCGACATCTATAGTTCACAAAATGTCGAGTAATTTTTTTTTAATAGTATTTCGATCCTCCACCTATCAATGTATTGACATAATGTTCATATCATGACATTTACATATATGATGTACGAAATTATGCCACACATAATTTGTGGATGAACAAACTTTATTAGTAATAGTTGAGTTTATGCATGCTTAGAATATTCCCTCCATTTATAAATAAGGGTTGTTTTAGTTTTTTTTTTCACAAATAATAACCAAAATTTATGTTTTAACTTTTATTAATATAGTTTATAAAAAAAATTATTGGTCAATATATTAATACAATAGTGATAAAACTGAAACTTTTATCAAACATGTGCTTTAAAATTGAAAATCTAGAGGAACATAATCTAAAACAAACAAAAAATCAATTCTAAAACAACACTTATTTATTAACGGATGGAGTATGGTTTTTAGTTTTAAAACTGTAACATGGATTTAACATATAGTTCAAAGTTATAAATATCCAGAATTAATTACTAGTGTACATGTGTTTTTGTTTAGAGTATAAAGCTTAGTTTTAAAAATTGGTTTGTTATTAACAACCATTCATTATGGATGATTCATAGTTGTATATGAATATGATTAATTGTTGAGGTTGGATTCATATTTTTTTTTGTCAATAACTATAAATTAATTAAAATGGTTCAGAAAGCCAAACCGGTAGTACAAAGTTTACATGAATAATAAAATTAGAGAAAAGCAGAAAAATATTACCTTATACAAAATTAAGGTAGAATGATATATTTCTTCTAATAGTAATTTTTAATTTTTTTACTTTTTTCTCAATTCTAATATTTTACTCCTTCCATTCCATAAAGATGGATGTTTTGGAGTTTTCACATATTTTAATAAAATATATATATATATATCTAATATGACTTTTTTAATGTTATTATCTAATAGTACAAACCACCCATCCAATCTCCCCAGAGTTCTCTCCTCCCCCAAATCCCCAACCCACAAGTCACAAATACTAGTCTGGCATCTCCTATGGAGTGCCAGCAAACCTCACATATTCCAACCTCTAACCCTTTTGATGCCTTCAACACCACCTCTGAACAAATATTATCCACCTCCACTCCACAAACCAAT
Source organism: Cardamine occulta (assembly GCA_028015245.1). Lineage (NCBI taxonomy): Eukaryota > Viridiplantae > Streptophyta > Magnoliopsida > Brassicales > Brassicaceae > Cardamine > Cardamine occulta. The sequence goes on from CM051368.1 coordinate 1,131,687, forward strand.
AGATTATCAGACACCACCAGCCACTTCAAAGCCACAAATTTACCCCTAACCAGCATCATTTTTTATTTTCTCCCTTCCCTGCCACTACCCCTATTGAAATTATACCCCCTTCTGGCTCTACCTTTTCTGTTTTGGATCCACTCCCAGCCCAGGGAGTAAACCCTTCTTCCTAATGTATATACAAGGATTTTTTTGGAATATCCGCGGATTCAATTCCCCGGATAAGCATAGACCTTTTGTGGATTAGCTTAATATATACAAGCCTTCTTTTGGTGCTATTCTCGAAACTCATGTAAAAGAACCAAATCTGAACCAGATTATGAACAAAACCTTTCCGGGATGGAACTATACTACCAACCATCAGTCATATGAGGATGGGCAAATTATATTTATTTGGAAGGATACTGTCTCTGCTACTGTTATTCATCAATCAAAGCAACTATTAACCTGTGAACTGACAATTCCGGAGGGCCATAGGTTCCAAGGCACTGCAATATACGCTGCAAATACTAGAGAAGAGCGATCAGACTTGTGGTGTGAACTCATCCAGGTCCATCATAATCTAGCTCTGGAAAACACACCCTCGATCCTTGGAGGTGATTTTAACCAAGTAATCCATCCTGGAAAATACTCTAATCCCGAGGTAAACAGCTGCAATACATCAATGCTTGAGCTAAGGGATAGCTTCACCCAAATGGAGATATTTGATCTGAGATTTTCTGGCCCTACCTATACCTAGTGGAGAAAGCAACCCTCAAGTCCTATAGCCAAAAAATTGGATAGAGTAATGGTAAACAATCATTGGCTCTCTGTTTTTCTTGAAAGTGTAGCTTTTTTTCTCTCTCCTGAAGTCTCTGACCACTCTCCCAAATGGTCACTCTCTCCTGACAGTTGAGCTAAGGGATAGCTTCAACTCTCTCCTGACAGTTGAGCTAAGGGATAACTTCACCCAAATAGAGATATTTGATCTGAGATTTTCTGGCCCTACCTATACCTAGTGAAAAAGCAACCCTTAAGTCCTATAGCCAAAAAACTGGATAGGGTAATGGTAAACAATCATTGGCTCTCTGTTTTTCCTAACAGTGTAGCTTTCTTTCTCTCTCCTGAAGTCTCTGACTACTCTCTCTGCTTAGTGAACTTATCCTGCCCCTCCCCAAGCAGGTTCCAAGCCGTTCAAAATCTTTAACTATCTTACCAAACACCCTCACTTCCAATCCCTGGTAGAAGCTGCATGGATTGCTGCTTGAAACTGTAATCATCGAGATCTAAGTTTGTCTTCCTTGTGTGCAAAACAAAAAGCAATTAAAAGAGCATTAAAACACTAGAGAGAGAAAATTACTCGGGAATCCAAATCCTGGTACGAGAGACTAACAATTTACTTAAATCTGTGCAGGACCAGGTGCTCCTACAACCCTCTCTAGCCCTCGTACAACAAGAGCGTGACCTATATGCCAAATGGGAAGCCTTGAGGTTGATAGAGGAGTCTTTCTACCGCCAAAAGTCTCGTATCAACTGGCTTGCAGAAGGAGACCTAAACACATAATTCTTCCATAGAGTTACTGAAGCCAGATGCTCTATCAACGCCATAAGATCCTTTTCTACAGCAGCTGGCTCCATAATCTCGGATCCTCAAGCTATGAGCAACCTGGCTGTCAACCACTTCAAATCCATTCTCAGCCCGACTGTTCTGGCCCCTATCTCCTACCCCCATTATGGTTCTAGAAACTCAATCTATTTCGCTGTGTTACTGCTATGCAACACTCCATGTCCCTAATGCATACACAAGAAAAGATAGTGAGTACTCTATTTAAATTGAACCCTTGCAAATCATCCAGAATAGATGGACTCACCTCAGCTTTCTATAAGGCAGCTTGGCCAGTCATTGGCAAAGAAGTCATAGATGTCATCTCTCTATTTTTCACTACCTATTTCCTCCCATCTGCAACAAATGCCACAATATTTACCCTTGTTCCAAAGAAGCCTGGTGCCTCCCTCGTCTCGGACTATATGCCTATATCCTGTTGTAACACCTTATATAAGGCAGTCTCCAAGCTACTTGTTCACAGGCTGAAACCAATGCTCCGAGATATCATACTACCTAACCAAACCGGATTTGTAAAGGGTTGGCTGCTAGTAGAAAACACTCTTCTTGCTGCAGAACTAGTTAATGGCTATCACCGTGGGAAAGGTCCAAAAAAGATTACCTTAAAAATAGATATCGCCAAAGCCTTTGACACTGTCAGATGGGAATTCTTGTTCAGTATAGTTAGAGGGATGCAGGTCCCATAACTGTTTCTGAGATGGCTATCTGCATGTATGTGTACTCCGTCCTTCTCCGTAGCCTACAATGGAAATGCTCATGGTTATTTTAAAGGTAAAAGAGGACTTCGTCAAGGTGACCCATTGTCCCCCTATCTTTTTGTCCTAACCATGAACTGTCTTTCTCTCATGTTACATAAGGCTGCAGTCGAAGGAAAATTTCAGTACCACGCGTGATGTCTAGAATCCAAGCTAACCCACCTCTGTTTCGCGGATGACTTACTGATCTTCACATATGGTTCGCTCGCCTCAGTCCAAAGCATTCTCAGAGTCCTAAAAGAGTTTGAAAATGTCTCTGGGTTGAACATTAGTATACCCAAAACCTCCTTCTACTCCTTAGGGCTTTCAAAACAGGATATAAACCATATCTCTGCATTCACTAGAATCATACATGGGTCACTGCCTGTTAAGTATCTTGGATTGCCTTTATGTACTAAAAAATTGACTCTTCTTGATTGTGCGCCCTTCCTGCAGCAGGTTAAGAAGAGACTGAGTTCCTGGACCACCAAATTCCTCTCTTTTACTGGGCGACTGCAGCTCCTCAACTCGGTCATAGCTGGTATATCAAACTTCTGGAGCTCATCCTTCATCTTCCCTAAAAGCTGTATAAGATCAATAAACTTCATGTCAAACGCCTTCCTTTGGAAATGCTCACTAGAGAGACATTATAATGCAAGAGTAGCCTGGAGTACTGTAACATTGGACAAATGAGAAGGAAGACTTGGAATCCAGAACCTGGAAGTCTAGAATATGACAATTGTCCTGAAGCTCATCTGGATGTTATCCTTCAAGTCTGGCTCCATCTGAGTTGCTTGGTACTGTAGGGAAATCCTTGCTGGTAACTTAAGTAACTTCTGGACCCAAAAGCCAAACCAAAAGAACTCATGGCTTGCTAACAAGCTTCTGAAACTCAGAGAAGTGGTGTTCCCTTGGATTAAAGTACAGGTGGGAAATGGGAAATAATGCAGATTCTGGACAGACAACTGGAGCCTTATGGGTAGTCTACTCGCCCTATTTGGAACTAACGGCCCCCGACTCCTTGGTATCCCTCGAGACACCACCTTGGATGATCTCTTCTCCCATGGTACTTGGTAACTAAGACCTGCAAGATCAGAGCAGCAAGTTAGCATTCATACCTTTCTCTCCACAATCACATTATCAGAATTATAAGACTCTCATGACTGGTGGATCAACGACAGTATCAAGAACAAGCACAACACTGGAAAAATTTATCACGCCATCAAAGAACACCAACCTCGAGTACTTTGGGCGAAAACGATACGAAACTCAGGAGGTATCCCAAAACACAGTGTCATCGTGTGGCTCTTCACCCTGGATCGGTGCCCAGCAAAGGATCATCTCCTCAACTGGGGTATCCAAGTTGATCCTTTATGCGTCCTCAGCTCGGCTACTTTGGAGTCGCGGGATCATATCTTTTATCACTGCCCCTTCACCTGGACTATATGGCAGCGCATCAGCCACATATGTTACCTTCAACCGACGATATCATGGGATTTCTCACTGCAAATCCTCTCCAACTTACCAGGTAATCAAACCCTCAAGAAACTCACTCTAATTGCATGGCAGGCGATGATCTACTTGATCTGGACTGAGCGAAACAACAGGATACACCGCAACTCCTTCAGATCAACCGACCTTCTCTTTTCCTAGATTGACTTGACTGTGAGGAACAGAGCATCAAGCTTCAGAACCTCAAACCCGTCTCTCGCTTCCTCCCTTCTGCGCCTCTGGTTCTCCTCAACTCTCCAAGGAGGAAATCCTAGTTGATTTACACAGCACTTGCTCAATCATTGATGGCAGTTAGTTAGTTGATATGGAAATTTGTTAAACCTAACCATCTGGTTCGTTTCTGGTTCTTTTTTAACTATGTGAGTTTTTATTTGGACAACTTTAATGGGTCTACACTATGCACATTATTTTGGGCTTCCAAAACTAGGCCTTCAAGCTTTGTAACAGATTTTATTTTTGCTTTAAATTTGAATATCTTTTAACAAAAAAAAAAATTTATTACAAGCTTGGAATATATATAAAGAAAAAGAAAAATTTGAAACTGAAAAATAAGAAAGTACCTGCAACATCAGAGGTCAGAACATGAGATTCTAGTGGGAAATTATATGTTGCTTTAGAAAAAGCAGAGACACTTGATGCTTGGTGTTATTGTTTGCTTCCACAAATTTGTAAACAAAAAACTTATCATTTACTTACTTTTGTATCAAGTTTATTTTCTCTATCGTAAATTGATCTATACAAGTTTGTACATTTTTTTTCCTTCCAAAATCAGTTAGCTAATGATACCAAATCGTAAGTGGATCCGTCTTATCAAATGTATAATACTTGTCCGAATTGATTAATGTACAACCTTAGAAGTTGACAAATTAGGAAAAGAATATTGGAATGTAAAGGAATAAAAAAACAACGAAAATGTACACCAATTGTCGATTTCATGTTGATGGTTGATCAGGTTCCAATGCAAAAAAAAGAAATAAAGGAGCGTAGAAATTACGCATCTTAATTTGTTTTGTTACCTTTTTCTTAATTAAGATGTGAATGAAATCAAGATTTAATTGTTTGTTTTACTACTTTTATCCTTTTAGGTAGATGTTCGAACTTTTTTAAGTATGTTGAAATAGTGAAATGAGAACCAAAGTTTATAATTTTATGGTTTGTTTAATTATCACCGTTTGTGTTATAATAATACAATTCAAATCCAGAAGACTGGAAATATTTGTCCGTGAAATTGTGAAAGGTAGACAGTAAAAAAAAAATTATATAAGAAATATATTCCATCTCTTTTATTCTTCATTAATATACAAGACAAAAACTTTTATTGGTAATGTTATTAAAATAATAAAGGTAAAATTTGAATTTTTACCAGATATTTGCATTGAAAATCTAAAATAACACTTAAAATAAAATAAATTTTAAACTCTACAAATACAAATAAATTGAAAGAGGGAGTAATAGCTTAACTATTTTTAACGTAAGCTAACCTTTTAGTGCACGCAACTTTAAATGCAAAATTTAACCCAAAAAAAACTTTAAATGCAAACACATAATTTTTTTGGGTATAATAATTATAAGGTTAAGAATAATAATATTTTCTTATTCGGCTCATATAATATTGGGATGAGTGTGTATGAAAAAGAAAAGTAAGAAAATGAGGAGTTTACAGTTGTACCCCCTCCCCCCTTTGACTGCTGTCGTCACACTTTGCGTATGTCTTTTGTACGGTTCTTGAATACTTCAGGAGAAAGAATAAACCTTCGTTTCATTTTGTTAACTTATCATATTAATATAATTATCCAAATAAATTATTTTAATGTAATTTTGAGAAGCAATTGCAGCAACTGGCGTTAAATATGATTGAAGAAAATTTATTGTATTTATTTATTTATAGTCACGTGAGGTTGGGCCCGCACCAATGGGTCATTAAGTTGTCAAACTGTGGTATAATTGTTTTTTTTTTTTTAATAATATTCCCAGCATTATAAGCTAAGCAAGTACTGTATAGTCAATAGTGTATACTGTTAGTTTTGTAAATTAAACTAAACCACGTTCTTATTAAAATGTTTACTGGAACATTCAAGTATAATTACTCAACCTTTTCTTTTACAAACGAACTTCACTAAAAAATTGTACGATAAACTGTTTTGACAACTAACCAATCAAATATATAAGTAAAGATTACACAAATATTATCCTTTTTACAAAAAAGATTACAAAATTTATAACTCCAATCTTATAAAAGAAAATCTGGTTTAAAAGTTATATCACGTTTTATACACTAGCACAAAATTCAATAATAAGATTAGTATAATCTTGCTAATTTTAAATGAATTTAAGATAACATATTTTCCAAATGACATGCTAATGAAAACTATAGTTTGAGATTTATAACATTTGAAATAGTTTTAAAGATTACAAACAATCTTTAAGAGTTTTAATCATATTTTTGGTAAATTACCAAAAGATCAATTATTCTTAATTAAATATTTTGAACAATAAAAGACCGTTTTCGGTTAGAATAAATAATATATTAAAAAATGATTCTGATTATGCGAGATTTATGAACTTAAGTCCAAAACTTATAGAGTAACAAAAAAAATTAGAACGATTTGAGTTTACAAAAATGTATTTAGTGACGACAAAAAAAAATGTATTTAGAAAATTATAATAATATTATATGACCATGGTATTTAGATATTGTATTGTTAGTTAGAAAATTCATCTAAATCATTACAAAACTAGAAAATAAGATTTGAATGCACGATTTCCATTAATATTATTATTATTTTATTTTTTGTTTTTGGTCAAAGTTTTCCATTAATATTATTATTAATTCTTTTTTGGTCAAAGCATTTTTCCCATTAGGAGCTCTAAAATAGAGCTAAAAAGCACTAGTGGAGTTTTAGCCAAATTGGAAATATTTCAAATATACATATATATATATTATAATTATATATAGAAAGTGTTAATTACTTTTTGTCAGTTTAGAAACTAGTCCCAACCAAAGAAACTTATACAGCTAATGAAAATACTTAAATAGGCAGGACTTTCTGCTTTATCTTTTCTTCCCAGTTTCAGAGTTTATACAAATAAGGTAATTCGTTTTTAAAAAAGAAGTACATACTGTATATAATATAATTAAGAAAAAGTAATCAAAACGAGGAAGTAATAAAAAATCCTAAAGGTAAAGTACTGTAAAGTAGGTAAATAGAAGTACACGTAAAGGGGTAGTTTCGGTGTTTTACTCCATCTTCATCTTTTTTTTTTTCTCACATTCCAAAGTCTTATTGGACTTATGGAAGACGAGATTTTTCATCTTCTCTGCTTTCTCCCTTTTCCCGTTTCCTTTGGGAAAAACAAACGGCGGCTTCACACAAAAAAAAAGCCTCCGAGTTCGATTTTTTGTTTTGTTTCTTTCTTCTTAGATTTTGTTTGTTCTTACGATTTCTTCTTCCTTTAAACCAGAGTTAAGAATCAAACAGAGGGGTTTTGTTCTCTGTTTCTCAATTGGATCAACTCTGAAGTGAGATTCTCTGTTCGAAAAACCAAGTAAGTAACTACATTGTTCTATCTTAATATCCTTCTTGGGTTTTCTTTCGTTTTTTTTTACCTTTTCTGGTAATTATGATTTTTGACGTTGAGGTTTTTGATTGATCACTATCTATCTGATTACTTTCAAGATTTCGTTTCTTTTGATCGATCATTGTCTTTGTAATCTGATTTTGTTTCATGAAACTTGTAGATTTTTGATGATTTGTGAAAATTGAAGTTGTTTTGTTTATGCATGTTCTTATTATAAATCGATTTTCGTTTTGGGATCGTCTTAAGGCGGCTCATGTTTTTCGCAGTAAGGGTTTTTGTGGGGCTTAGAGAAATAATTTGGAAAAAGGTTTTGTTTTTTTGTTTTTTTTTTGTTACAGTACGATTTTTTTTTTAATCCATCAAAAATGTGTGTTCAAAGTTTGAAACTTTTTGTGTATGTTTGTGAGATAGAATCTGCTTTTGTCTGAACAGGTTCTCTTTTTTTTGGGTTCATGCTAGATTCTTCAGTAATTCAATTTCGAATCTCTCAGTTTTTTCCAACTTGCTTTTTGATAGGCCAGTCACAGAGACATATTGTGGTGACAAATTCGTCCATTAACAAAAGTTGTCTGTTTCTCAGTGGTCAATATTGATCAGAGAGACTTGTTTTTGGTTTTTGTCTGGTGAGTGAAATGCTAAAGATTGGTTTTTGTTTCAATTTAGTGTCGAAATTGGCATTTGGATGATTTCTCTTCTTGTTCTTTGTCTCCCATCAGTGAGTTTAGCTCTGTTTTAGGAGTTTAAGATACAAATTAAGTAAATTTGAATAATGCTTGTTCAAGTTCGAACCCTTTTGTGTTTCTGAAATAAGTTTTGCTCAGGTTTGGTTTGGAATAAAGTCTCTTTTATCTGTGTATGATTTTGATTTTCTGGGTTTGTGGTAGATTCTCTGTTATTCAATCAGTAAATTTGATGAATGTGTTTTAAGTTCCAAAAGTAAGTAAATTTTAAGTAATGGTGTGTTCAAAGTTTGAACCTTTTTATGTGTTCTGTAAATATTTCTGAGATAGCATCTCCTTTGTCTGAACACTCCTTTTTTGGGTTCATGCTAGATTTGATCTGTTTTTTGATAGTCCAGTCACAGAGACAGTTTTGTGCTTACAAATTTTTCCAATACCAAAAGTTGTCTGTTTCTCATTGGTCAATTTTTATCAGAGAGAGTTGTTTTGGTTTTGTTGAGGTTGCTGATAAAAACTAATCACACCCTTTTTGATTGATTTTTCTTCTTGCAGGTAACTCTTAAACCATGGATGACGATTATGAGGAGATTCAGGTACCCATGGGAAGTCTAACATCGATAAGTTTTAGCATCTCGAGTAACAATGATCGAGTAAGTGCTGTCCTGAATTAATCTTCCTGATTCGTATGTTAGTAGATTGAGCAATTATTTAGTGTAATATTACTTTGTTGTAGGAGAAAATGGCTGCCATGGTTGTTGAAACAGCGAATCAGGTAACTGATGTTCGGCTAGGGCTCCCGAATCCGGATGCTATTTGCAGAACCTGTGGCAGCAAAGATCGAAAAGTTTGCGAAGGTATGTTAAAAGAATACGGTTTTGGTGATAGTGTTGCATCCTCTAGCTTGTTTGTGATTAGTTCCTTGATTTTGCTTCTTTTCATTTTGTTTAGGACATTTCGGTCTTATTAAATTCCGGCACTCGATGATTAACCCGTACTTCCTCAAGGAGATATCCGCGTTGTTAAACAAAATATGTCCGGGCTGTAAATACATTCGGAAAAAGCAGTTTCAGGTTCAAGAGTCTATTCAAATCCTATTATGTGTCTCCATTGCCGGTTTTGTGTAATTTTCGGAACTACGTATACTAATGCTGCCTTTACAGATTACTGGAGACCAGCCTGAGAGATGTAGATATTGCATGGTGAGAGTTTGATTGTAACTAGTATTCTCCTTTAAAACTTTGTTCTTCAAGTAATGTTCTGATTTTTGTTTATATTTTTCAGACGAATACCGGTTATCCTCTAATGAAGTTTCGGGTAACTACTAAAGAAGTCTTCAGGCGATCGGGAATCATCGTCGAAGTAAGCGAAGAGAGTCTGTTGAAGCTAAAACAACGCGGAGTATTGGCATTGCCTCCAGATTATTGGAGTTTTTTGCCAAACGACCCCAATATCGACGAGAGTTGTTTGAAACCAACCAAACGAATTCTAACTCATGCACAGGTATAGAAGAGTGAAATGTAATCATCCAAGACTCAGATTAGGTTTCTTACTCTATAGTTTTCTGAAATTTGCACTTTTTTTTTTGCAGGTTTATGCTCTGTTATGTGGGATTGATCAGAGGCTCATTAAGAAGGATATCCCAATGTTCGACTCCGTTCCTCTGACTTCTTTTCCAGTTACACCAAACGGTTACCGTGTAACCGAAATGGTCAATCAGTTCACCGGAGCTCGACTAATATTTGTAAGTAAAAGGGCTTGTTTATGTAACTTCTATCATATATTATGTAGTTTCCCTTAGCATTTTTGGGTTTTTGTTACATTTTAGGATGAACGGACTCGGATGTACAGGAAATTAGTTGGCTTCGAGGGAAACATGCTTGAATTGAGTTCTCGTGTGATCGAATGCATGCAATATTCCAGAGTACGCACTAGTTTCTGATAGTTTAAACTTTTCTTGTTTTTGATCATTTGTGAAGGCAACTAATTCTTGTTTTTTTCGCACAGCTATTTTCGGAAAATGTGTCTTCGAGTCAAGATTCCGCAAATCCGTACCAGAAGAAGTCAGATACTCCGAAACTATGCGGTCTAAGGTTCATGAAAGACGTGCTGCTCGGTAAAAGAAGCGATCATACATTCCGAACAGTAGTTGTTGGTGATCCTTCCTTGAAGCTTAACGAGATCGGTATACCACGGAGGATCGCAGAAAGGCTCCAAGTATCAGAGAATCTCAACAACTGGAACAGAGAACGGCTTGTCACTTCCTGTTTCCATAGACTTCTAGAGAAAGGAGAGGTGCATGTGAGAAGAGGAGATAACTTGGTGGTTATACGAGAAATCGATGATCTCCAAACCGGAGACAAGATTTTCAGGTCTTTAGTGGATGGAGACACAGTGCTAATGAACAGACCGCCTTCGATTCATCAGCATTCGCTTATTGCAATGTCAGTTAAAGTCCTTCCAACGACTTCTGTTGTATCCTTGAATCCAATCTGTTGTTTGCCGTTTCGTGGTGATTTTGATGGAGATTGTCTTCACGGTTACGTTCCTCAGTCAATTCAAGCGAAGGTCGAGCTCGATGAGCTTGTGGCTTTGGATAAGCAGCTTATTAACCGACAGAACGGTCGGAATTTGCTTTCTTTAGGACAAGATAGCTTGACCGCGGCTTATCTGGTTAACGTCGAGAAAAACTGTTATCTGAATCGAGCTCAGATGCAACAGCTGCAAATGTACTGCCCGTTTCAGCTTCCTCCGCCTGCGATTATCCAAGCTTCTCCTTCGAGCAGCGAGCCTCAATGGACGGGAATGCAGTTATTTGGGATGCTGTTTCCTCCAGGGTTTGACTACACTTACCCTCTGAATGATGTGGTTGTGAGTAACGGAGAGCTTTTGTCTTCCTCTGAAGGATCAGCTTGGCTCCGGGATGGAGAAGGTAATTTCATCCAGGGATTGCTCAAACACGACAAAGGGAAAGTTCTTGATATCATCTATTCAGCTCAAGAAATGCTCTCTCAGTGGTTGCTGATGCGCGGCTTGAGTGTGTCGTTGGCGGATTTGTACCTTTCCTCTGATATGCAGTCTCGGAAAAACTTGACTGAAGAGATAAGATATGGATTGCGGGATGCTGAACAAGTCTGCAACAAGCAACAGCTAATGGTCGACTCTTGGAGAGATTTCCTTGCGGTTAACGGGGAGGAGAAGGAGGATGATGATTTGGTTACGGATTTGACCCGGTTCTGGTACGAGAGACAAGTATCAGCTGCATTAAGCAAAATTGCAGTTAGCGCTTTCAAAGATGCTTACAGAGATGTTCAAGCATTGGCTTATAGGTATGGAGAGCAATCCAATTCTTTTTTGATCATGTCGAAAGCCGGTAGCAAAGGGAATATTGGGAAGTTGGTTCAGCACAGCATGTGCATCGGTCTGCAGAATTCGTCAGTTGCTTTGTCCTTTGGGTTTCCGCGCGAGCTTACTTGTGCTTCTTGGAACGACCCGAACAGTCCACTTCGCGACGCAAAGGGCGCAGACAATAATACCGCTACTGAGTCATTTGTTCCTTACGGAGTCATTGAGAACTCGTTTCTAACGGGTCTGAATCCGTTTGAATCTTTTGTTCATTCTGTTACAAGCCGGGACAGCTCCTTCGGCGGTAATGCTGATCTTCCTGGAACACTGAGCAGAAGATTAATGTTCTTTATGAGGGATATATACATTGCTTATGACGGGACAGTGAGAAATTCTTTCGGCAACCATATAGTACAGTTTACTTATGAGACTGATGATCCCACCGAAGATATAACCGGTGAAGCAGTCGGATCACTTTCTGCTTGTGCCTTATCCGAGGCAGCTTACAGCGCTCTGGACCAGCCAATCAGCCTTCTTGAAACTTCGCCGCTTCTGAATCTTAAGGTTTTCTTCTTCTTCTTCTTCTTCTTCTTCTTCTTCTTCTTATTCTTAAACTCATATCCACATTATCTTTTGCCTTTGTCTAACTAGATTTCATCTCTTTCTACAGAATGTCTTGGAGTGTGGATCAAAGAAAGGTCAACGAGAACAAACAATGTCTTTGTATTTGTCTGAAACCCTTTCAAAGAAGAAGCACGGGTTTGAATACGGGGCACTGGACATCAAGAACCATTTGGAGAAACTTAGCTTCTCAGAGATCGTTTCAACATCCATGATAATGTTGGTAACTTTTAACTGTCTTCATGAATCTTTTGGCAATGGCTTCTCTTAACAAATGTTTATTGTCTTCTTGGTTTATAGATTCTCTCCGAGCACTGACACGAATATGACGAAAAGTCCGTGGGTTTGCCATTTTCATATCTCCCAGGTATGAGCTCATACACATAGAAATACAGGGAGGTCAATATATGAACAGATTCTTATGAAACTTTTCTTAAATTTTACAGAAAGTAGTGAAGCGGAAACAACTTACCGCAGAATCCGTTGTCGCTTCATTAAACGAGCAATATGAGAGCAGGAAGAAAGAACTGAAGCTTGATCTAATTGATTTAGAGATACAAAGCACGTAAGAACATCCTCGTATTTATGGCAAACATGTTTCATTTGGCTTTTTATGTCTTTCTTTGAAACTGATTTGTTATACATTTTTGTGTTATGGATTAGAAACAACTGCTCTTCAGACGATAAGGCAATGGAGGATGATAGATTTTGCATCACGGTTACCATAGTCGAAGCCTCGGAGCACTCTTCTTTGGAACTTGATGCTGTTATTCTCATTTTGATACCTTTTCTTCTCGAATCTCCTGTTAAAGGTAAAGCCGGATGAATAAAAAGACGAGCGAGCTGAACAGTTCTTGTTTTTGTTATTTATCGTTCTTATGAGTTCTATCATCTGTATTTGCAGGTTACAGAGAGATTAAAAAGGTGGATATCTTATGGACCGACCGAGCAAAAGCGCCAAAAAGGAACAGGAATGATTTGACGGGTGAGCTGTACTTGAAGGTTACCATGTATGGAGATCGAGGCAAAAGAAGCTGTTGGAGCGATCTTCTTGAAACATGTCTTCCTGTCATGGATATGATCGATTGGAGCCGAAGCCATCCTGATAATATCAGGCAGTGCTGCTCGGTTTATGGAATAGATGCTGGACGAAGCGTTTTTATAGCGGTCAGTATCGGTTTCTTTTACATTTCTTCATTTTCTTGGTCTTGTGCAGCTTCTAAAGATTATGACTTTTTAGGTGATTGCAGAATTTGGAGTCTGCGGTGTCAGATACCGGTAAGACGATACTACGAGAACATCTGCTTCTTGCAGCTGATTGTCTCTCTGTTACTGGAGAATTTGTAGCGTTAAACGCCAAAGGTTGGAGTAAACAAAGACAGGTCGAGTCTACACCTGCACCTTTTACTCAAGCATGCTTCTCGGTATGTTACTATATCCTAAGTTAACGTCCCATGCTTAGATAGGATTTGATTTGACACTTGTTGCTTGCTTAATCTCTATAGAGCCCAAGTCAATGCTTTCTTAAAGCTGCTAAGGAAGGTGTCACAGACGAGCTTCAAGGATCTATCGACGCATTAGCTTGGGGGAAAGTTCCTTGTTTTGGAACTGGAGATCAATTCGAAATTATCATTTCATCAAAGGTAAATAACGTTACATTTCTAATCCGGTTTGATCACAACTTTCAGTGGTGTAATCAGTGTCTTTACGCGCGCATCAGGTTCACGGGTTTAATGATGTACCCGTAGATGTGTATGAACTTCTGAGTAGTACAGTGACACTTCCAAAGACAGGAATGATGCATACAACAAACTCTTTTCCGAAATCGGACAAATTCAAGGTCCAGCCATTCCACTTTCTTGATACTACAGTCTCAAAAGCATTCAAGGCGCTCGATGGGAAAGGGATTTCCATGGCGCAGCTCAGAATGATTTTTTCATGGGAAGACATTGAAAAGCTTTCCCGGTCGTTAAAACACATACTCCACAAGTAAGGCGAAAAACGATCTTTCTCGGTTCGAAATTTCGTTTTTTCTGCTCAAAGAAGAGTAAAGATTCTTCGTTTTGGGCTGCTGCCAATTATAACCGTTTTCTTTTTTTGGTAGTTACGAGATCAATGCTCCTTTGCATGAAAGGGACGAACGATTTGTGATGATGATTCTCTACTTCCACCCTAACAGAGCTGAGAAAATAGGACCAGGGTTCCAAGGAATAAGGGTAAATCATTCATAAAATCTTATGTTTCAGAATCCTTTAAAAACATAAGTTCCTAACCCGGTTTCTTTTCACAGGTTGCTAATTCGAAGCACGGAAATGCTCGTTGCTTCGAGGTTGTAAGATTGGACGGGACAACAGAAGACTTTTCGTACCACAAGTGTGTATTGGGAGCAACAGAGATCATTGCCCCAACCAAAATGAACTTCTACAAATCCAAGTACCTTAAACGCGGTACAGTCCAAGCCGGTACTCTCTATGAAAATCTCTAAGAAAACCCGAAAACCGTTAAAAATAAAGTGGGGAAAGGACTGTCATTTGTCGATATAATTTCGAACAATGTAGGAAGGTGTGTGTAATTCTGTGAACAAAAGTAATTAGATATAGGGGAAAAGTCTTCTGGCTTTGCTCTAAGCTTCTTTTTGCTCCTTTTACTATGTGATACCTTTACCTTAAACCTTAAGGCTAAAAGGTTTATTACTTAGTGGAAGCAGCAACGAGAAGCTGGCAAAGGAGGCTTCTGTTCTGTTTCTGTTCTGTTTCTGTTTGTAAACCAAGAAGTTTCCGGTTTAACTATGAAATCTCCGGTTATGTTTCTGTTCTATCTTTGCCTGGTTTATATTTTTCATGCAATTGCTTGTGACCTTAATTGGTTTATATCTTTGCCTGGTTTCTGTTCCATCCTTAAAACATCTTCTGTTTTATTCATGAATCAAACAAAACTTATTTCCCTGGTCGTGCTCTGTTTTTTCCTGTTTAAGATTGGTTCTCATACAATCTTGTCTCTCTTTTTAAATGTTAAACCTTGTTTATTTTCATATCCTCTTATTTAACTTCTCTTACTTTTCGGTTAAGAACGGTTCTGGTCCCCTAAAGCATATTTCGTTTTCTCGTGGGACATTTGAATCATTATATATCCTTGAGAAAAATATTAGTTCTTTTGAGGATTATCTTAACATTTCATCAAACAACTACAACTTTTATGTTTCTAGTATCTACATCATTATGACAATATAGATTATATTCTTAATTTTTTTTGCCAAATAGTTAATATCACCAAAGTACCAAACAATGATAGCTATCTTTCTCTGTTTTTATTTTGTCCTTATCATATGTGCACATTTTTTCACTTATAAACAAGATTCAAAGTTACAAGTTATTTTCCTAGTTGGATCGAATATTAGGTTTGATTTCAAATACTCTAAAAGCTCTTCTAATCTATAAAACACAATTGCCGGTGAAACATTATTTTAATTTTTAAACACAAATCCGGTTAGATATCATAACCGCTTCTTTTGTTTCTCGGTTAGGCTCTGATCTTCTCTTGGTTAAGATCGGTTCTCATGCAATTGGTTGTGACCTTTTAACACTTTTTCTTCTTTTTTTTTCTTTAAGCGACATGGATCCCAAATGGTATAAAGCTTAAAAGGCCAAAATTTATTCAAAAATGGAAATACAATAAAATCATAAAGGTTAGTTAGCAAATGTTTTTTCCTGTAAATTCTTTGTTAAAAGAAATATCCATTCACTTATGAATATCGCATGCTGGTGTTTTTCTCTTTCTCGCGCAAACCACAATTATTTTTTCTTCTTTTTCAACAAAACATGTGGTTGTCATAACTCTATTCTCCTTTTTCATTGACTGATTAGTATATTTATTTTGACTATTGTATTATTTTAAGTTGATATAATGTTTTACTAAATTGATTATTTAGTCCCTACTTTTCAATCAAACAAAAATAGTAATACTTTCCAAAAACATCTCCTCTAATTTTTTTTAGCTAGTCAACTAATTCATGTTTATCATTTAAAGGTGTGAAATCATTATCTTCATAGACATGAAAGTTATACTGTAGTATATGTTTGAATGTAATAGCTAGTGATCTCAATCACCATTTCATTTTTCAGCAAACACCAATAACTTCTATGTTTGTAAATCATTTAGCAACTAAAATTAACATATATATAATATAATGATAAACTAGTGGATATCATATCACGAAACAATATAGATTCTAGAAATTACCCTTAGCTTCTACAGAGTTATGTGTCATAATTTTACTCATACTTACTTTCACAGGTCCACAAATGCACTTGCTTTCGTTGTGGATATACCCATACCCTATATATAAAGTAATATTTAATGAATTAAATGAGTTTTTTTTGTTTGTTTGTTTGTTTATCTTTGGCTTAAAAGTGAAGTTAGATTATGCCCAAAGCCTTTAAAGACACATGTCGTGAACACATAATCCCACTGGCTAAAGCATTTTCTTCTCTCTATCAAAGAACCTTAGCAAATACTATAAAGATTTAAATTAATTGTGATAACCAATAAAAAGTAAACACGTAATGATTGGCTTGGCCATTGTTAGTATTCTTAAATGCAACAACTATGCGGTTATATAAATAATATATTTCATTTATGTATTCTTTTGTGTTCCTACTGTTGTTGTTTAGTTCATTTATGTGTTCTTCTATTAAATCAGGAGAAATTCTGACACCATGCAAAATCTGAAAATCATACTACTAGTATATATCTATATTTTACGTTGAAATATAACTAGATAAATAAGTGTCATGGAAACAGAAAAAAAGTAAATGTGTCACTAAATTACTTTTGGTTCTATGGTTGATCAAGTGAGTGAGTAATAGGTTTTAGATTTTTTTTCTTAAATATATTTAAAAAGAAAAGTTTAAATCCAATATCAATAGGACTTTCAGAAAAATATACCAAACTATATAAAAGCCGACAGAAACATACTAAATTAATATTTCTTTTATAATATCACTTGATTAATTTAATATTAAGTATTGGATTTATACTTTATAAAATGTCTATCTGCTGCGAATTAAATAATTGATCACATATTCACATGTTTATCTGCTACAAAGAACTATTGTCTAATTACGTAAGGTGACAAAATTCAGTCTATTAACACGTATTTATCCTTTATAAAAATCAAGAATTCTAATATACTTTGGATAAATTGATAAAAGTCATGATTGAACGAATGAAATTAACGAATATCACTTTGGTCTTATTTTGAAAAACGATTATCACGTTGGACGACCGATTTATGAAATATCAAATGTTGTAGGTAACTTATACAAAAAGCATTGTAACGTAGGTAACCAAAAATATGAGTTAAATATGTGTCTGCATTTGTATAATATAAGTTTCTTTTTCTTTTTGTTAATTTTTTTGTTTACCTTGTCCATAACGATTTCTCATACATTTTGTCCACGCAATCTTTATATTAAAATACTGTATTAATGCAATAAGAAAAAATTTCAGCCATCTAATTATTAAATATTCCAACTAAAATAGTGTCGATTTCTTTTTTATTTTAATAAATTTGTCGCTTTCTTTTTATCCCATAATTTATGAAACAGTACAAATTGAACACGGACACATATACATGTCCTTTACAAATTACAATACTCATAAAATGAAGACAAATTAAATACGACTCCATGACTCTACATTTATTATACACATAATATTAAGGAAGTTGTAAATACGTTAGCTTTTTTGCGGATTATATGCTTAGTTAAATCATGTAAATTCTATAACAAAACCGAGAAATATCAGAATAACGACGATATATCAGTAGTTTGTTTCCATAGACGCGTCTTAAACAGTATTTCATTTTGACCCCAAAATTTTAGCGGTTTATTAGAAATCCCCCTAAACGTTTCACATAATCACGTAAAAGCCCCTTTACATAAAAACGTGACAATTGAGGACTTCCAGCAGCGACGATTTGATTTTCTTCTTTTTTTCTCCTCAATGATTGGGTCTGAGTAAATGCAAATTGATGATCACACATGACTCGGTGATAAGATTCTGCGATCTACTAGGAGCAACTGAGTCCAAGACTCTCTCTTGATTCACTTCTTCTTATCTTTACTGATTTCTCGCAATTGAGTCTTACAAAAATCGAATCTTTCTGGGTTTGTGATTGAGAAGTATAAAACCCATTTTCTCAGATCTTTTAATTGCTTTAACTCATAAAAAAATGAACTTTTGATTCAGATTTGTTGGTTTTCAGGTTTATTCCGTTGATGGTCATCTAAATTCTCAAAATCAAGACTACAAAATTCGATTTTTCAATCGAATTTCTCTGTGTCAGGTATTGAATTTTTGTTCTTCTATTTCGTTTGATTGCTTAGAGAAAATGGTGAAAGTTGATGAAAAAGAGAATCTAGGGTTTTGATGGGACTCCATGTTAGAAAAAGTTTAAAACTTTTTGGCGTTTTTCATATGTCTGCAAGGTGTGGAATTTTCTCATTAGACAAAAACAATTTTGTGCCTATTAAAGCAAGTTGGCTGCTTTTTTAGAAATCATTTTATCATTGACTCCACTAAGATCTATTATATGGTTTTTTTATTCATGTGTAGGCCTTACCTTCATGCTAATTGCTAAGCTCGTGTGTTCTGATCCCTTTGTAATATTTTAATCTATTTTTCTCACAGATTTAATCTGTATATAAGATCTCAAGATCAGCTTTTGTATTGAAGAAGAAGCAGAAGAAGAACGAGGTTAGATACAGGTAAAAACAATAATGACTTTATTGATTTAAATACATGTATCAAGATCTCCGTTCTGGCTTATTTGTTAGAACAAAGCTTCTTAATGAAGTGAAATGCAAGAGTTTTGAAGTATAAATGCGCTGAATTTTGATTGTTTCTTCAAAATTTTGGTTTGATTTGATTTGATATTTTATTGTCTTGAGTGGTTTCTGCGTGATCGTATCATCTGCGCACATGGCTTGTAGAGAGCCACCCATTTAGTCGCTGACTTGCTTAGAAATATTATAAAAGTGTTATTGGAAATTTTCTTGTTTTGGCTTTCTGTTGTGTAGTTTATATTGTGCTTGAGCACTAATCAGATGCTCAGCAATTCACAAATCCATTAGAGGTATAATTCCTTTTAGATGCTCTTTGTTCTCTTCGTGCTTGAGTCAAATTGTTCCTTTTACTTGACTCTTTCTTTCGTTTCCTAAAACTGGTTTTGCGCTTGATCCCTTGAATCTGATTTGTAGCTATGTCTCTTGAAATGTAATTATTTATAGCTCCTTCTATGACTGTCTGATTATTAACTGTACAATGCGAAATTGTTTGTGTAATGGTCAGGTCGGGTTTTGTGAAATTTCGTTAGCTCCATTGCATAAGGCTTGTTGTGGATTGGTTGATTGAAATCTCAGTGTAACTTTAAGTCTTGGCGAGCTCTGAATGTGTCAATTGTTCTTGGAAATGTCCCTTTCTCTCCATTCTATTTTGGGATTTAAATAGTGTTCTGGAATGCGATTGACTTTGGATAATATTATTATGTATTTGTATTAAATTTATTTTCAGTATGCCACAAACCCATTCTCTGTTTGCTTCATTAAGTTGACAAAAAGCAAAATCTTTATAAATAGGTGATATCAGGGTGTTCTAATTTTCACATTCTTCTCAGGCTCCTATCTAAAGTTTGCTCTCTGCTTTGTGCGATAAAAAAATGGTGGCTTTTGGGAAATATTTGCAGCGGAAACAAATCGAAGAATGGAGAGGGTATGCATTTACTTACGACTTCTCGGTTTTAGCCACATCTTAAAACTTTTATTTATCTTCTGATTTTGGTTACTAATGAAGTTTTGATGATTCCCTTGTAGCTATTACATCAATTACAAAATGATGAAGAAGAAAGTGAAGCAATATGCTGAACAAATCCAAGTTGGATCTCAACATCCTCGCCATGTTCTCAAAGATTTCTCGAGGATGCTTGATACTCAGGTATGTTATAGACAATTTTCAAGATGATTTTGTTTGAGTATTAGGCTCGCTGAATTGATATTTCCCGTGCATCTCTGAAGTTAAGAGTGGTTACATACGAGTAGATGCAGTCCGGTGTTTGTCATTGTTGCTGTATGTGAAATGAGACATTTAAGAAATTAGTCATTATGATAACGAGATGGAACTCCTTTCTAATATCGAATTGTTCGAGATATTGAAAGTGATTCTTCGTTTTGCAGATTGAGACAACTGTCCTTTTCATGTTGGAACAACAAGGGTTGCTTTCAGGGCGATTAGCCAAATTGAGGGAAACGCATGATGCCATACTTGAGCAGCCTGACATATCAAGAATTGTTGAGCTACGAGAATCATACAGAGACGTTGGCCGAGACCTTCTTCTGCTTCTGAAATTTGTTGAGTTGAACGCCATTGGTCTGCGCAAGATACTAAAGAAATTTGACAAACGGTTTGGCTATAGATTCGCCGATTATTACGTGAAAACCCGTGCTAATCATCCTTACTCGCAGCTTCAACAAGTCTTTAAGCATGTGGTAAATTAATTTTTTCTTGCCACTCTTTCACTGGTTTCATCTATAGGCTCTTCTTGTTAGGAATCTGAATGTTCTGTGTATGGCATTTATAGGGTGTAGGAGCTGTTGTTGGGGCAATTTCCCGTAATCTTCATGAACTTCAAGAAAATGAAGGAAGCTTTTATTCAATTTATGACCAACCCGTTCTTCCACTTCAGGTACTACATTTCGAACATCAATTGAGAATCCTCTATTTAGCTCTCGTAAATCCTAATCCTTTGCTTAAACTCTGCAGGATCCAGTGGTTGAGGCAATAAAAAACGCGGTGGACAAGTTAACTTTCTCGACGAATTTCCTCAACTTCTTGGCACAGCATGCTCTTATTATGCAAGATGATTTGCAGACTCCTTCAGAGGATACAATTGATGAGCGGACTTACCATTTTAATTCATTACTCCTGAATCTAGGAAACACATTTTTGTACATGGTCAACACTTATATCATCGTCCCTACAGCGGATGACTATTCGATGAGCCTTGGAGCTGCAGCAACGGTTTGCGGTGTTGTCATTGGATCTATGGCTGTGGCTCAAGTATTCTCATCGGTTTATTTCAGCGCGTGGTCCAACAAATCTTACTTCAAACCTCTTGTTTTTAGTAGCATTGCGCTCTTTATCGGAAACTTAATGTATGCGTTGGCTTATGATGCCAATTCCATAGCGCTTCTATTACTCGGCCGTCTATGTTGTGGGTAAGTGAAAACTTAAATCATTTTCCTATAAACCGAGTAAAAGAGGAAACCTTTTCTTCAACTTATTACAACTCTTTAAATTTGCAGGTTGGGATCAGCAAGAGCTGTGAACCGGAGATATATCAGTGATTGTGTGCCTTTAAGAATCCGAATGCAGGCATCGGCAGGATTTGTGAGTGCTAGTGCTCTTGGAATGGCTTGTGGTCCTGCGCTTGCCGGTTTACTCCAAATCAAATTCAAGTTCTACAAGTTTACATTTAACCAGTCTACTTTGCCTGGGTGGGTTATGGCTGTGGCTTGGCTGTTCTATTTGGTATGGCTATGCATTTCATTTAAAGAGCCGCTGCGTGACACAGAGGAACAAGAAAAATCCAATCCAAATGAGACAACATCAAGTAATTTGCTTCTGTAGATTATTGATAGTAAAATTTGTTATTTTTCTGATTGTAACAATTATTAACGAGTTTTTATTGGATTCTTGGATGATGCAGTGACAGATAGAGTAGAAAGTAGCAGAGTCGAGGAAGGTCTTCGAAAGCCCTTGCTGATTACTTCAGGAATCAAGCCGATTCTTTCAGAATCTCCAGAAGATGAAGAGGAATGCGATGAAAGTGAAGAATCTCCAGAAGATTCTCACAGACCCGCCAACTCTTTCAGATCTGCATACAGACTTCTTACTCCATCTGTTAAGGTATCATCAGCATCATCAATTTTCGTGAACATTCAGAAATACTTGAGTTTGATGGACTTGATTCGCAATAGAAGAATCCTCGGAAATTTAAAAGTTTATCTGTGACTGAAAGCTTTGTTGTGCGGTTTTGGTCATCAGGTTCAACTGTTGATCTACTTCATGCTCAAATACGCGATGGAGATATTACTATCGGAATCCAGTGTCATTACTTCATACTACTTTAGTTGGTCAACAAGCTCTGTTGCCATCTTCCTGGCGTGCCTTGGCCTCACGGTGCTACCAATCAACATTTTGGTCGGAAGTTACATCAGTAATATGTTTGAAGACAGGTAATCTTTGAAACCAAATCAAAATTACAATTCTTTGATCTAAAAGCCTTGAAACTTATTGCATCTAATCCAAAGTTTCGATATATTTTCATGCTTCTAGTGACTGAATGAATCCATATAAAGCTTGAAACTGTTTGCAGTTAATCCAAAACTTAGATGTTTTTTTGGTGACTGATTTGTGATTTGTCTCTCTCACAGGCAAATCCTTTTAACATCTGAGATCATTGTCTTCGTCGGGATTCTCTTCAGTTTCAATTTGTTTGTTCCATACACTGTACCGCAATATGTAATCTCTGGTCTTATTATGTTCGTCGCTGCTGAAGTACTCGAAGGTATATATACTAAACAAAACTCTGTTCTTTCTCTTCTTCTTATAATACCAAGTTACCAACAGTATTCTAACGGCTTTACACTTATTGTGTCCTCTAGGTGTGAATCTAGCCTTGTTATCGCGGGTAATGTCATCGAGGCTATCGAAAGGAACATACAACGGAGGATTGCTCTCGACAGAAGCTGGAACGTTGGCTCGGGTTGTGGCGGATGCAACCATAACATTGGGAGGGTACTTGGGAAGAGGTCATCTCTTGAATGCAACTCTTCTACCATCACTTGTCATCTGCATTGGCTCCATTACTGCTACTTGTTGTACTTATAACTCTCTCTATTGATTTTGGAATTTTGCTACCAAATTTTTCAAAATAGAATAAAAAGAAACAGTGTGTATGATTCTCTCGTTTATTTGATTATTTGTTTTCACCAATGTCCAATGTGTGTATACAAATGTGTTTATACATACATATATATACTGGAAATATATCTATGTATGTATGTATGTATGTATACTCAGTATATATACATGGAATATCAAATCCTCCATTTGTTAGAAATTTTGTTCCAGTTTTGTGAGATTTTATCTGAATTGTTTTATTACATTGGTTTCTCTGTGTAAAGTAGTTCAATTCGCTTACAATATTGTTTCCTAGACAAAAAAAAAACAAAAAAAGAGATCATGGTGTAATTTTTTTTTGGTTTGATAAAATTCGTACATTAAATTCTTGATACAAGATTGGTATACTCTCTTTACTTGCTAGATTGGTATTTTAGCAGTGATTATGTTTCTGACAAAATGAGTAGCAATTTTTAGAATTGATAATATATATTATATATGCATTAATGGTTAAAAAAAATGATTCATTTTTTAGAATCTTATACAAAACTTTGAACAGTTCATTTTTGTAAAACGAAAATCCTATAACATCTAACTTTAAAGAAACAGATGGAGCATGTTCTGTTAGAATGAACCAAGGAAAAGATATTCCCCATTGTCCAAAAACCATGAAACTATGAAGAAAACAGAAAATAATCAAAAACCATTATAATAAGATAGAGAACAAAAATGGAATATGACAGAAGATTGTACCATGTCCTGCTAATAATGGAGAATCCCTCCATCGTTTATATTTGTAACAAAGAAATAAAACAAATCCTTACTAAATTCCGTTACCTAAATTTTTTTGGAATATCTCCAAAGGTTTTACCTTTACCGGAAAATGTTTGGAGCTCATCAAAATGGTTGAAATTTTAAGTTCTTTGCGAAATAACATTATTTATAGATAACAAAAAAAGTTGAACGATTTTTACTGGTCAATCATATGATTAATTATACCGATGAATTTGAATGGTTATTGCAATGTTTGATCATACTAGCAAATGACAAATATATAAATCTAAATAGACGATGCAACTATACAAGGGAAAACAACGTTCTCATAACTTGGGAAACAGAAATATTCCCCTTTACTTTCTTCTATAGACTATAAAGTAAAGATAACTATTCGAATTTATTTATTTTTCAATTCCAGAAATAGTTTTATTTTTGGACTCAAAAGCTATTCTTGTTCATTTGAAGTAACACATAGCACGACTAGAGAATATCCAACGGCATATGCTAATGATCTAAATACACATATTCATACCATACCTTTTTTTAATCTTTGAATAGAGAGAATGAATAATTTCTTAAAAGTTTGAATTTAATTACAATTCTTTCTATCGTACCAATGTGTAACCGAAATACATAAACCGGTTTATATTTTCTTCAGATATGAACAAACTGTAAGAAGAATCGAAACCTAAAAAAAACATAGATTAAAATTTCAACTCTATTTGAATATATTTTTACTTATAATTAATAAGTTTGGTCAAAAACAACCAACATTGTACCAAACTAGACCGAATAATTTAAATATGAAACCAAACTGAAACCGGATTCGTTGCACCTTTCAAATAATAAATTTGCAGCAATTAACAATTTTCTCAACTTTCATATCTTTTTTTTATTCTCACCTCATTTGTTCTGATAAAAGAAAGCTGCAAAAATAGATTTCCAGCATAATAAAGACATCATGGAAAAAATCTGATACTCCTTGTCGAAAATTCCTTATCTCGTATTTATAAATGTATATGTCCTCACACACATTTTAACACACACACACGTAAATATACAGACACACGAACGTACGGATTTTATAGAGATGAAGAGAAACATGTAAGCTCACTAGTTCTAGGGCTTCTCTCTATTGGCAGGTCCCTTACTTCCACATTTACACATATATATTAATCATATCGAAAATTTCCAATGTTTTCGATTTATATATGACCTGCCAAAGGAGAGTTGCCCTGCAACTGGTTCAGCTTAATTAAACATATGAAAGGGAGAAGAAACCAAAGGTAATCTCTTTTTTTTCTTTTAGCATATGATTTGTATTTTTTTGTTTACAATGATTAATCCAATCGATAGAACTAAAACTGTGTTGATCTATCTAGGTCTAAGTTAGAGTACAATGTTATGTTCGGGAAAAACAATTCATATTGAATATATATTATCATTTAACTATTGATCTCAGACCATTTAAGAAAGCTAGAACAAAATCATTGGAATTATAGCTAACTGTCTAGACTTAGCATATGAAAAAGCCTTAAAAACCTCAGAATTTTCCTATAAGAAATATATATATATATATGATCTAAATATCTTATCATTTATTGGTCTTTGCATTATTTTCTGGTTGTCATGCTTTGAAAACAGCTGAGACTAAGAACTAAATATATATATATATATATAAGTAGAGAATTCTTATAAGAAAATTTCATATAGATAAGTCATGAAAAAGTGACCTGGTATAACCACATGCATGAACACATCCAAACACAAACTTTGTTTCCTCGGTTTTGGAAGGTAAGTTTCAGGCTCTTATCATACCGATGTAGAGTGTGTGGTGCAAAGGCCTTAGGGAAATGATATTTGAAGAATATTCCAAAACTTTAGTAAATCTAATGAATGAAAAGATCTTCAATTATTGAGGTTTGAAGAAGCGGCATTCACCTATATACCAAGAACGGCGAACAATGCAGCTTGTATCATTCACCTGAACGCTGAATTGAGGCTATGTTCCATTTGTTTTATCATTTGTGTGTTCCGACTCATATCTCTAAATGTAATGCATACAAACTATATATCTTGTTTCGGCATTTGTATTTCGGCACATTTCATATTTTATGCTTTTGTAATGGAAGCTTGGATTGGAATATTTGGGGGGTGGGGGGGGGGGGGGGGGGGGTTTAATTAGTCATAATTATGGTCCAAAAACTTCAAAACTGAATGTGATATTGTGAATTGTAATGTGTCGGGACATATGGGTTTTGCGCTTTTTTTTTTTTTTTTTGGGTTTATCGTGGGTTTTACTTTTAACTATTAACTAAAATGTAGGTGAAGTTTATTTTTGTCTTGAAAGGTTATGATTTTTTGTTCATTTGAATTTATTAATGTTTACGAGAGATAACAATATAACACCCCAAAAAAATAAAAATAAAGATCTTGTCCTTATGTATGCACAATTCTTAATATTATTATGTTTTATACTGTAATTTTGTTGGTCACATGATTATAAATGCATTATTCATAGATTAACAAAAGATCATACAGTATAAAATTTTCCGCATACGTTGTACAATACTTTCAATATAGCGTAAAACATTTTTTTCTTTGTCAACCATATAGCTTAACATTTATAACACATAATTAACTAAATAATCTTATTTATTTAACCAATAACCAATTTAATTATGCAAATCACAACTGGATTATCTATATTAGCAAAGACCAGAAAAAATTATCAAAGGATGATTAGTGATTAATTAATAAAACTTAATATACGTTATTATCGATTAAAAACAGAGGAAATAATGCCAAATAGCACAATTTTATTTGTAATAAAAAATTTTATTTTAACAATACAACAACATTGGGAAAAGAAAAAGAAAAAAAAAATACAAACACACAACAATTTTTTTCAGCCCATAAACCCTCAAAAAAGATACTTCTTTTTTAAAACCCAAACTTTCTTTTCGTTTGATTTTTTTTTTTCGGATTCAGAACCGTTACCTTACAAAAAAAAAACCTTTTTCACCATTTCAAGCTTTAACTTGAGTCTTCTTGTTTGGCTCAAACACGAACTTAATCAGAGACTCTTTGATAGACAACATCTCAGGGAACTCAGTCTTCAACTTAGTCGCATCGAGCTCGTTGTTACTCCTTGGTGCCACAATCACTTTAGCTTGTTCCTCCAATGTGAAGTTCTTCCATGTGAAGCTCGGGTCAATGTATTCTCTGTACATCTCCAAGATCTCGTTGTGGCTCACGACCCCCGGGTTAGTGAAGTTGTAGATACCGGTTAAGTTCCTCTTTGCCATTTCGATAGATATCGGGAGAAGCTCGTCGAGGATTGTCATCGAGTTTGGGATGTCCACAACTTTCTCATACCGAGCAATCTTTGTGATGAAGTTTCTCGGGTTTGATAGATCCGATGAGATCGGCATTCGCACTCTTAGCGTGCATACGTTTTCATAGTTCTTGAGCAGCTCCTCCACCTAAGATCAAAACCAGATTCCAACATGAGCTTATGATGATTTGAATCAATAAGCTAAAATCTCAGAGCATATGAAACATTACACTAATCTAAACATTTTGAGAGATAATCTAAGATCTAAGACCTAAGCAATCACACTTATTCAAACCAGATCAAGCTCAAAATCTTGGATTATGGAAAATAAAGAACAGATCAAATCTGAAGAATCTATTAAATGAAGGGATCGAAATGTAAATTGAAGAAACTCTCCACGAATCTGAAACATTGAACTATAACTACATTCATCTGAAACATTTTAAGAGCTAATCTAACATTCAATACCTAATTAATCACACGAATCTGAACTTAATTAGATAAAATCTTGGATTTCAAATAAACAACGGGTCAAATGTGAAGTAATTCGTAAATTAAAGGTTTGAAAATGTGAAAATCGAAGAGAAAGTTTCTCACCATAGCTTTGGTTTTAGAGTAGAAAGATCCGATGAAATTAGGAGTATCTTCTTCCTTAAATCCAATACCCGACCCGAGAGGATGACCCGAATCATACTCAAATATACAACCCGTAGCGTAATTGATCAGAACAAGTCCTTTTTCTCTGCAAATGTCGGCGAGAGTTAGGGTTCCGGCGACATTCGTACGAATAGTCTCAACTTTGTGAGATTCGCACCAATCAACGTTAGGACGACCGGTGACTCCAGCGGCGTTGAAAACGTGGCTAGGTTTCACGGATTCGATGTCGGCGACGATTGATTGACGATCTTGAAGACGACCTGAGCCGTAAGTGTATGAGATTCCTTGAGATTCGCATAGCTTACCGAGTAAACCACCGATCCATCCGGTACGACCGTAGATTAGGAAGTTGAATGAAGAAGAAGATCCGTTTGCGTCTGCAACCATTTTTTTTTTGTCGGTGATCGGAGATTTTGGCCGGAGATAAAAGAGAGAGAGTGTGTGGATCTGAGTGGTGGAAGGAGAAATAAGAGACATTTTTGTGATCGGTGTTGCTTCTTTTTATCCCAATTTTTCGGGGAAATATTAATTAATCTTTTACGTTTTTACTTTTTTACTTTTACCACCCATGTTTTCTTGTTTAATATTTACGACCCCACAGAGAGAGATTAAAAACAGTTTAGGAAATTGTTAATTTAGGTGAAATGACCAAAAATAAAGTTAAAACAAATTGTAAAATAGCATGTTTCAAATAATTGGATTAATTATCAGTTTTTGGTATTGAATTGTCTTTATAACATGTTTAATTATACTGATAAAATAAATTTGCGCAAATTTGATAGAAAGTAACTAAGTCATTTAAAATTCTATCAGTAAACATTGTACATGTTTTAGCATGTTTTATTGTTTATGTCTATCGTTTTTTGAAAGAGATCACATCCATTATTTTTTTATTAATTATTAATTGTGATTTACTCATCAGGACAAGAAATGATGATCCACAAATAGTTTTATATTTACTTTAAAATTTCATTGTATTTAACTAATTTGGAATAGGTATGGTATTCCACCCAGTTTTCCTTTTCAAATAATAATATTGGTAACAATCTCTTCCGTAGTTCTCGTAGATCATACCAAAAATAAAATTTATACTAACATGAATTTTGGGTAAAAACTTGTACAAATACTGTTTAAGTTGATCTAGATTTTGAAATTTTTAATTATTGGAGTCGGACCCTAATTTTTTTGGGGTATTTATTCATGTAAACAAGTAGAAGTAGGCTTGTTTTTTTTTAATCCATAGTCGGACTTTTTGTGTTGTAACCCACTGTGCTAATTGTTTCAAATATATACATTTTTAAATTTTTTATATGTATTTTTATTAGTTATTAATGATGAATTGTAAATTTTAAGAAAAATATTATTGATTTAGAGTTATATAAAATTATTAATTACAAAAAATGATGTATTTATAATCAAATTTTAATATATGTGAATATGTTAAAAATATAATTAATTAAAAACAGAGAAATATATTTTTTATGGTGGAAATGGCAAAAAATTTTAAAGTAAACAAATGAAAAGGGGCGTAGAGATAGTTTTTTTTCTAATCTTGAGGTAGTGAATTAAATTGACCTTAAATTATTGTTTTGTAGGGGGTTGTTTCCAAAAATAGTTTATTATTGCCTGAATTTTAGACAGAGATCTGTGAAGGCGGTGGTATGAGATGTTGTTAATTAACACAAAAGAGATTCAACTTCATTGGAGGTCTGAATTTTTAATATTTTGATATCCACTACAATCTAGATTAAGAATCCCTCTTTTACCATTATTTTTCTAGTCAACTACTACTCATTAATATTGAAAATCAAGTAGTTGAAGGAAAAAAACACTAAAAACACATTGCTGTTTAGTATTTACAATTTAAAATATTAACATCCAAATCGCGGGAGAACAAAGCGCTAAGCAAAATAATTCGTCTATGAGTTGGCAACCCTCGATATATATATAGTATAGTATCATTTGAATAAATGTAGATACATTTCAATTTAAAAATTGTACCAAATGTGGTGATTAATATTACATTTACATGGTTCCACCGATGTTTGGTACTATTTTTTGTCGTTGAAAAGTTTCTATCTATATTTTATTTTATTTGACATTAAAACTAACGAGGCTTAACCAACGATCTAGATCTATACAACATTTGAAAATATATATCACCTAAATTCATTCAATTAATTAGTTAGTACAACGTTTTGTCAACAATTAATTAATACTATATATAATTTTCTAGTAAGAGATTTAGGATGTATGTATATAAAATTGGGTTACCATGAAGTTATGGAGTATTACTTTTATTAGTTTATACATAAACAGATCGGATCTTCTGTCTGAATCGTAGTGGACATATGATGTGGATCATTTACTGTCTTTGCTAAGATCCAATTCTCAATCTCGAGAGATATTTTTAGTGAATACCATCATATATACATTTGTTTATAAAGATGATTTGGAAATGTGAATCAAGTCACACAAATCATAATAACAAACAAAGAGCTATAAAACTATCCGCTATTATTTTCAAGATATATTAAACTAATTCATTTGTTATGAACGATTTGATCATATATCGGTCCCAAAATATATGGATATATATATATATATTTTTTAAGCAATGAAATCATGACTTTATATTTCCTAATGATAGTCTAGATAACCGGGAAAAGCATATTCCAACTTGTCTGCTTACCAAAATATTATTTTTGAATCCACAAGAGAAAGCAAAACAAAATAAACAATCTAGTACTAACAAACAGTAATCATTCAAAGCACAAATCATATAGTGGTTGGGGGATTTAAAAAGCTAAGTAAGTACCTCGTTATTATCAGTAACATGAATTACATATTAATCATGCATGATTTAAAGCAACGTAATTAGTATGAAAATGTAGAGGTAATTACTAATTAGTAAGAAGAGATTAGTGTTTGCGCTTGGACTTCAAAGAAGTGAGGGAGTGAGAGTTGTTATGCCAATTCCTCTTGCGTTGGTTAATGAACCAATTGTTGATTTGCTTCAACTGTAATCCTGTCTCTTCCACCAATTTTGCCTTGTCATCTTCCTGTTCAAATCACATAATTTTTTTACATTATAAATTTCTTATTGTTAGTTACATAATAATTCTCAATCAGTATTTATTCATTTCCTATGATCAATGTTGATGCATTTTAAAGATAACAAAAAAAATGTAGAGATTTTGTGATGTTAACTCAATATATCTGATTTGACGTACAAATCGATCATTATGGTAGATGTAACTATATACTTATATATAAATTTTAAACCGTATATATGCATTGAGAGTTGGTCATAGAAAGAATACATGTGTAGACGACACAAACTGACCATGATTGTTTCTTTGCGTTTACATTTGCATTTGCATTTGTTGTTTTCATGTTAGAATGATTAGAATCAGACGTAAGAATGTACTCACAGTAGGGTAAGGCCACTTGCAATGTTGTTGCCACCAATTTTTCAAGACAGTGGTTGTGTCTCCAGGCAATTTCCCAGCCCTTCTTTTCCTCATTATCTCTTCTCTTACATCTTCAATTCTCGATTTAAAACCCTTATATTTATCCAAAAATATATATCATTATATATACATGAAATAAATAAACACATACGTAGTATTGTTGTGACTCATATATAACATTTAGTTATACCTGTTTGAGTTCGAGTTTAAGTTCTTGTCTGACTCTTTCCATAAGAGATCTTTCCGATTCAGTAGGAAGCAACGGACCAAATCCCGTCATATCATGGCCGCTGCTAAAGTCAACGCCGGAATTATCTGAAGAGAAATCCATCTGAAGATCGTCCTCGTCCTCCGACATAGTCGCACCGGACCCTTCTCCTAACGTTGCTCCTACCATAATTGAGAAAGTTTTAACGAAATGTTACTCCAACGACAAGATTTAGATGGATCAAGCCTCAGCTCAAACTTGGGCTCAAGCCTAAAAGCCCTTTAGCTTGTAATAATATCTACATCAATATTATATCCCACGCTTCACGTAGACATCAATGCAAACATTAAAATAGATTTTAAAATTTGAAAACTATGAAAATTATAATGATGTGAACTGAATTTAAAAGAAACTCGTGGTAATTTTTTTATTAGTTTGTAAAAATTGATCATGTGGTATAACTATTTTTAGGTCGTAATTTGTTTTTAGATTTTAGTGAAAAGAATTAATTTGTAAATGGTATTTGTTTTTGAAAAACAACATGAAAAAATAAAATAATAAAATTTTAAAACAATGTATGTGGATATAAGAAATGAATACACAAATATAATATGCAGTTGCCGTAAATTATACACAGAGACACTATTTCGAATAATTTAACAAAGTTTTACAACATTATCAAATTGAAATTAGCACACTCTTCAAACTTTTATGTTTTTAATATATAAGGGACATTTAAAATTTTATTATCTGAATGATTGCGCATGTTAGAATAACGTGAATAGTTTACTCAGTTTGGTCCATGTGATTCAAATAGTATAGTTGAAATATTGAACTGTAAATAAAAAATAGTTTGCTGCGTTGAAATGTGGCAGAATGTCGAATAATTGCGTTTATTATTAATGGTAACACAACCATTCTTTAATCTTCAAATTTTAATACCCTCAAAAAGAAACGGTCAAGTGATCCTAAAGCCTTTGATGTATCTCCAAGGCTTAGGAGGTATTGTCCCTTGGGTCAATTTTCCATCTTTAGACTAATCATATAACAGAAGCACAAATTAAATCTCCATAATATGTATTTTTTTTTATTTAAATTATATTTTGTATTTCTAATTCATTTTGGTGTAATTAATATGTTAAGCAATGTTTAACAATTTTTTCTTAATATTTTACATAATTAAATATAAAAAGTAGAAAGAAGAACCTGTAAGAGAATGAAGGTTGTTCTCAATTTCACGGCAAGCCATAACAGCTTCGACGGCATGAACCCTCACGTGCTGTTGTAGCTGTTCTTTGAAGCTACACAACACCATTACATATTGTGCCTGTTTTCAATTATTTTTTTTATCATTATTATTAGTATTATATTATACTACCATCTATACCAACACGTACATTTAATATGATTATTCAATTCATTGAAATTTAATAAACTTTTCCATTTATATGTATATGCACATATAAATACGTGCGTCTGGTGTGGTGTTGTTTTGAGCGGTTGAATCATTCTGTCCTATTTTCTACCTAATTTTAATAAATAAAAATAAATTAGGAAATTGTGTCATTTTCTGGAACAAATGGCAAAGTAATTCCAAAACTATAGTTGCAATATCAATTCCACTTTAATGCATTTTCATGTTTACAGTTTTAGTATGGAGTAAAAAATTTCGACTAAACAACTAAAAAAAAGTATGGAGTTGAAATCAATCACCGGCTTCAATCAACATGATTAATCAAAATTTTAAATAGATAAATATCAATTTAATTTAAAAATGACATTTAGCATTGACTTACCCTATAGAATTTAGCACCCATATACATAATACTATACAAAGTTATCTCCACACAAATGTCTCTCTGTGTGAACATATAATTGTACGAAGATACATCAAATTTCCATGAAAGTTGACCAAAATTTACTTCTTTCAGGATTAAATCCACAAAAATCTGGTAAGGAAAAAACCACTATAATCATGAAAAAAAAAAAAAAAATTGTTTGAAATGTAATTGTCCACAATATTAATTAGTAAATACTCCTATAAATTTATATAGCTTCATTCATAGTTAGTCCACTCGAAATTTGAAAAAGGTTAACATCTTTGACGATCAGATTCACACCGAGCTTGTAAAAATACACCCAACAATCAACGAAAAAAGCATAATTATGTTGAATAATAATATCCCAACAAGATTGGTACTAATAATAATTTCATTCATAGTAATTAGCCCACACTAGAAATCATCAAAAACCTTTCAAATAAAAACAAAGAAACAGAACAAGTGAACTAATGAAAAACAAGATTAATTAATTTCTAAAAACAATCAATTAGATAGATGATATACATACCAAGAAATTGTCGAGCTCGTGACGATCATGGTGGGAGAATCCGACGGCGGTGGAAGCGTAAGAACGGAGAAGATGATGAGAGTGAGAAAGCTGAGCTTCAATGATCGGAAGCTGATCGATCGGAGTCGCTACTCTCAGACATGCCACGTGTGCGGCCAATAATTGCTCGTACATCGGATGTGTCGCTATCTCACCTTTCATCTGTCTATTCTGCTCCGCCATCGCCGCAGCGTCTCCGTCTCCGCCTACGGTGGTTCCGATCATACCTAGCGCCGCTTCTTGCATATTCTTGAGCGATTAAAGACGAAGGAGAGAGTTAAGTTTTTGTGTCTGAAAACCCTAATTCTTGAATTCGTATGATTAGCTCATAGACAGAGAAAGAGGGAGAGAGAGAGAATGATCGGAAGAAATCAACGTATATAAAGCTGTCCTGATCTCTTTCCTCTTTATTTGTTTTCACTCTTTTTTTTTCTTAAAATATAATTTATTTGTTTGAATTTTGTTTTTGGCAAACAATTTTTTTTAATTCACCGGACTGGTCCAGCCACACTATAAAGGTTTTCCAAATTATGGTTACTTTGTATCAATTTTCTAATTAGGTGTATTGGATTTTCAGTGAAAATAAAATATTGCATACACCAATAAATAAATTAAAATGAAATAAATATATTAAAGTTTAGATAAACGCCATCAGTCTTAAACATATTTCGATTTACGTTTTTAATCATTCTGAAAACACACTAATTAAAAATTTATTGAGTCAGATATATTTGTTATATAGATCAAATTATATAGAAGAAAAAAAACCTAGTGATCAAAATTAATATATAGTTTTTGTCAGAAAAAAAACTGTTGCAAACTAATTTTAATCGGATATATGAATTGTTTTATATGGTGATTGTGATCTTTACACTTAGTCTGAATTAATTTAGTCTAGAGAACCCAGTTATCCGAAAAATATATTCAAAACCTTTTTCTATTTAAATAATACTGCAACTGAATTTGCTTCATTCTGAACTAGACTATCTGAGTTTTACTGTTATAGGTTGTACGACTAAGAAATGGTGCATTAAAGCTGTACCACATAATTGACTATATAAATGAATAAATAATTAAATTTGTTATATTAAATAGTATTATTAATTAGGATGTTAGAGGATTAGGTGTGTCTACCGGTCCTGTCGTTAAAGATGGGAAGATATTTTCTTTTCCTAATTCTTTTTCAAAATTTTCAACTAATTTTTAAGTTCAAGTTGTTGAAACACTTATTAGGTCTCAAATCATTGTCACGGCACACAAAAAAATAAAAGTGTTCTCATTTTACAATTGATTTACATACATATATATACACGTATTTAATAAAATTTGTAAAGCACGTTATCAACATGTATTTTTTCATAACGTTGCGTCAAGAGGAATATCAGCATATTGTGGAACCGAACATAAATAATAGCACTTTTCTAATTCCGTTTTTTTTTTGTCACAGTTTTCTAATTTCGTTTTATCGAGTAAGGTTTGAATTTAAGATACCTTAGTGGAGTCAATAAATTAAATGTCTTTTTTGGACGGCAAACGGAAACTCCTTTTTTTATCCTCCAATAAATGGAAAAATTACACATACATGTGTGCTTTTTGCTTGGTCGGTGAAACATTGACTTATTAAAAAAGTGGATTATTGTTTTCTATTGTGAAATTTCGAATAATTTTGGGTACGTATTTCTTCTACTAGTCTACATGTTTAGACCAAATTAAAATTTATACCTGAAGTATCATTTCGATGGTGAATGTTTTTTTAAAAATTTATTTAAATTTAGATTGAGTGGAGAAATAGGAAATACTCCCTCTGTTCTTTTTTATTATACTTTTTTTGAATACGAAGATTAAAAAACCATAAAAATTATAAATATACCTTATATAGAAAATTTATTAAAATAATTCACTCATCAATAAAATAAAACACCGCAAAATATAAATAATTATAAATACTACATAAAAATTGAAACAAATGAAATATAATGAAACAAATAAAAACTTTTAAAATATTTTATAAAAGAAAACAGAGTGAATATTAAAGATTTTTTTCTCTTACTTTCAGACCAAATTCGAAAGACAACGAAAATTTTGTTCTGCATTCACTTTTATTTCCTTTATTTTCTGTCCATCTCCATCACTTGCGAAAGAGGAATAGAAGGATGTTGCAGCTTCCTATGCAATCGATACTCTTCATTTCTATTTTATTCAATTAAATAATTACTATAGTTTTAACTAGGAAGGGAGGAGAAGTGGAGAACCATCAAAACAATACATGATGCACTATAACTTCAGGTAATATTGAAAGAGATTGATTTGATGGTGTAACGATTTATAAAATATGTGAACACAACCAAAACTGATCAAAATTTGGCAGTTTTCTTGAGTTCATGATGAACTCAAACTTTAATCCATTTTAAAAATCAACATTATAAATTAAACTGAAATATAAATATTCAAGATGACTTAAAATACATATGTATTTTCAATGAAGTTCTATTAAAAGAGTAGCAGAAAAAATGCCATAGTTTGGAGGGTTTGTTATAAAAGGGGTGCGGAAGGATTCACTTTGTTTTTTTCATCGTCAAAAAAAGGATTCAATTTGGTAGTACAGTATTAAAAAAGTTTGGTACCAAATTTTGAGGTTTGTATAAAGATATTTTAGAGTTTGAAATTAGTCATTTACAAAATTAATGAAAAAAATATGTTCACTTCAATTTCGTTTCTTCTTGATTTTGTGACAATTCAAAATTTTTTAGAGGTGGAATTTGTTTTGTTTGTTCATCTCTAATCATTACAATATTATAAGTAATTTGAATAACTAGTTTGGTCTATTGATGACATTTTTTGTGAACCAAATATTAGGATTTTGCCATCTTAACTTCTTTTAAACTTTCTTGAAATCTTTAGTATCTGCAACAATTACTCTTTAATTAGAGCAATAGCAGAAGATTTATGGGTAAAAAAAGAAAATAAAAATTAAAGACCATTAGAAAAAGGTTTTTACATTTAATTTAATAAAAAGAGAAAGGTACACGCCTTCACCTTTTATGTAGTTGTTTACAAATTCCCTTTTGTTTGAACTTTTACGCAATGAAATAAAAATATTCGTTTGTATAGAAAAATGAAAGAAAGAAACAAAATAAAGAGGGACAGAGTTGGTCGAAACACATAAAAGAGGGACAAAATTGTCGTTCTCTTATGCCTAAGATCTAAGACATCTCACATCTGAAACAGTGTGTGGTCCTCATTCCTATGAAAACTACTTCTCAACTTATAATATGGGACCATTATCAACTAAAATGGAGATAATATTGGTGATTTACGATACTCAATTAGTCAGTTTTAGTGATTTTACATATGGGCCAAATAATATTTTGTGTTTTGATCTATAAATAACTCTCATTGGGTACTTCATAGCCCAAATACTTGTTCACATGTCTTCGTAATCGTGTACAATGTGTATTGTGTACTATGAACTTAGTACATCATATATATCTTAAACTCAATCTGCAATCTGCATCAGTAAATGATCAATAGCATAAACACAAAATTAATACGTTCCTATTATCCTATATACATATTAATATTACCGTGAGCCTAGCTAGATTAGAGGTCGATTTATAAACAAATTAAAGCTTGCATTGTCTTTTCGCACTTAGGCCATTTCTTTGATCTTCTTTTGTTGTCAAGCAAAATTTATACGAAAACGGCATATTCTAAATCTAGTCCGAGTTTCTGACAAAAATCTTCAAACTATTAAAAATGTTTTTTTTTACCTCTTTTGTACCAAAATAAAATATGTGTAAGGATTTTAGTTTTTACACTCAGATTAAATTTACTTTTTTTTTGATATTTTCTAAATTAAAATATAATTTATTATATATTTAAATTCAATTTGAACCAATGGTAAAACAAGTTATTGAACAAGTAGTGTATATTTTTGAATAAAACCTTTACCAGAAAAAAATTACTATTCTTGAGGCCTCATTAACGTATAGGTGATGATTATATTTATCAATAACTTACAATATTTTTCTCATTTAATTTTTTACAATTAACGATTTTACCTTGTGATTTCACAATCGTATAACTTGTAACGAACTATATGTCCCATAACTCCCAACAACATATTTTAAAATAAATTAAAACCTTTTTACAAAAAAAAAACAAAAAACAATAAACGTTAAAAAAAACATCCAAAAAGGCAATCAAACGTAAATATATAATTAACTAGTTAGGAATAAACTCATGTTCCATGAAACCCGGCAGTGTTCTTGTAGCAGAAGCAACCAAAACCCTAGAATGCCCCACCATTGACACTACTCTAATTGCTTCTTCTTCATAAGCTTTTCTCTCCATTTCTTCCCTTTTTGCCCTTCTCCTCCTCTTCTTCGCCGTCACCACGGCCGCCGCCACCACTAACCCTAAAAGCACCACCCCCACCGTTACAGACCCAACAAGCCCTCCAACAACCGATCTCCACCGTCCGATCTTCTCCTTCTTCATCTCATTTTCTCTTACACCGTCTGATTTCGGATCATCCATTACCACTAAACCAAAATGTCCATTGGTTTTAACGGCGCATACAAACGGCTTCACTTCTCCGGCAAACGTTACTTTTCCATCCAACTCGAAAGTTGCGCATATTGGCTTATTCAAGAACGTTCTCTCGATCAACGACGGTCCAGAAACGTTCCCAAAATCAACGGTGGACGGATCTTTAGCACCGGTTAGGAGGAGACTTATCTGATAAGCGCTTCTCACATTATTCCCCAAAACGACGTCATTTAGCGCGTTATAAGCTAATTAAGAGCCCTAGAACCGGAGAGATAAGTTTATATCCGGAGAGATCATAGTTCTTGTAATATATATCGGACCAGTTTGATCCCAAGCTTTGTCTCACAACCACAAGACGTTCACCACAAGGCTCAAGAATTGCTCCAACGCCGATATGAAACTCTTCGATTTGAGCTCCGTATCGCCGGAGACTCCCACACCGGAACCTAACGGCGTCGAGATTTATTCCGGAGTAGTTAGAAGGTAGATGAACACGTCGGAGAACGCCGGTCTTGATTGAGTAATGTTGGTTCTTGAAGGAGTTGAGAGTGTAGTCTCTTAGGACGAGATCGAGAAGCCTTGAGGATTCTTTGAGAGCTTCTTGAGTAGTAGAAGTCGTCGAACCTTCTAGATGAGAGGAAAGGAATGAGAATAATACGATTATTATTAGTTTAAGAGAGGGATAATAGAGTGTTGTAGTTGCTGCCATTTTCGATATTGATCGAGTCATTGTTCTCGTTTGAATGTTGTGGAGAGGACATGAGAAGAAGTGTAGAAGAAGACTTTTATTAGATCAATCATGAGATATGTTTTTTTTTTTTAGCTCGATGAAGGCTTTGGATTGAAGGGAAATGTTTGCTTTACAAATATATTTATGTATATATGTTAATCAATATGATTTTTTGGGATGTGAAACTAAAGGCGGCGTGAGATTGTTTTGAGTAAAGTGTACGTTTACATCTATATCATTTAAAGTATATGCTTTTGAAACCAACAAAAAGGTATACATGTTTTCAAAGTAAAAGAACTAAGTATATATAATTTTTATTTCCTTGGTAATTAAAACATTCTTCAAAGTATATTTTAAATAGTGCCAAAAAATTTTAGGGTGTGATAGAAAAGTAGTTTACTGTTCAATGAAATATAAAGCAAGAAATAGTGTTATTCTATCCGATTTAATAAAAGTTACGTTTTAGAAATATGTTCTTCTAAATTATATTGGTTTCGTATAGAAATATAATCTCGTGTATCGTGATAGTCATAATCTAATTTATATCAAAACAGAGTGAGTATACATGGACGTGGTGACCATTTTTATAGAAGCTGTGATTTGGCAATATATTTTTGAAGTGACAAGAAAGGAACCATTTAATAATGATCATGGCGTCTACTAGTATTATAGTACTTGCCATATTTATTGATAATTCTTGAATCAGCAAAGTCATTTTCTCATATTAAAAGCAAAATTGCCAATCAGATCCCATCAACAGTTTAAATGCTAAAATAAAAACAACACAAAAAATTGCAATAATTTCCTCGTTGAAGCAAATGAACGAGATATACACTATATCCTTTCTCAATCAATGATGGTTATACAAGAATTGATTTTTTACTAAAGGAGTTATTAATTAAAAAAAGATTAACCTTTCAGATCGGTCCGCCTCAAGAACAAGTGGCAAAACCTCTCAAATATGAACTAAAAAATCAGCTGAAATTAGCAGTGCTCTTGTAAGTCTGGCCGGCGCTCCAGCTAGCCGGAGCAGCATTCCAAGCGTAGATGGTCTGACGAGTGGTGTAAGAGGTGATTTGGAAAGAGAGAGCTTGACCATTGAGAGAAGAGAAAGCTTGGTACGAAGCTCCCCAGTTATGGCTCATGTTGATCCAGCCTGTGCGGCTACCTTTCACGGCTATGGACCTTATGTCACCTGCACCACCTACGTTCATCACATACACAAGTAGCCAATATCCATTTCCTTCAAACTTGAACCTTATTCCTCCGGTCGTTTTACATGCAACTCTGTATATATATGTTAACAAAATGTTGTTTTAGCATGTGATCAAAATGGTGCATTCGAACAAGATTCCGATTTACAAGTATATAAATATTTATAGAAGAAATTTGAATGTTTATATAACTCATATATATATATATATATTGAATTCACTATGATTAGATAATTTTAGCTATACCAATTTAAA
>CM051368.1:1172406-1197406 GCA_028015245.1 Cardamine occulta
ATAAAATTATACTCGGGCTCTAGGAGTAAATAATTCTAAATATGCGAGGCTAAGAGGACCCCACGATTATGCAAGAAAAATAAAAACATAGATTAATGGCTCTGATTAAAGTGGGTCCTACTAAGTTGCTCTCTTTATCCTTTTGAGTTTTTGACTACTACTCGCAAATCACATGGAGAAATTGACAAAATGTCATACAATATGTACTTTTCCAATTATTCAAAATATTAACTACTCTTACAGCAATTCACCATAAGTCCATAATCATTCCTCTAATTTCACTCATTTAAAGTCCGCATTTATCACAATAGTCTAGGCTTCTTAATTATATAGTTAACTTAATCTGCATCCATTCATATATGTTATTGTTATCTTGTTTTCTAATTTAACTTGTATCATTTTAATTGAATCTATATCACATCTTCTATATAATTAAAGAGAAACATTAGTACTAGCTAGTGTATCAAGATCATATTTGTTTTCAGCATTTTTTATTCAGTTAATTCAGAACATTTTAACAAAAGATATTTCATTTGACGAACACTCCTATCATCATTAACTTTTATATTAGATTAGCTTTATTTCATATACCAAACATGAACAACTGCATCAATTTATATTTAATTACATAATATTTAAATAATTTGTACTGATTTTCCTAATATTTTAGTTTCTATATTATTTTGATTTTTGTGGACTGAATTGCTATTATTTCTTTAGGTCTACTGTATACATTGGATTATGCAAATAAAATGGATCTGACCTCTAAAGGTCGAAGTGTGGCATCCGTTAAAGCTTATTTCGAAGTGTGACATCCTTTAATGCATATTTGAGGCATTATGTAGTCTGCATTTCTCCTTTGGGATTTATGGTGATTATGTATGGACTACATTTTCAGTTGATCATCATTATGTAGGTTATATAACCATAAAAAATAACTAAAATTATATCATTTTACATTTAGTTTATCATATTAATTAAAAATAACTAAAAATAACTAAAATGTTTGCACACAACTTCATCTTTTGTTTCTCTCATTCTATCTCTTATGTACGGTTTGAAAATATGTCTCTTTTCTCATATTTAGTGGCTTTACTCTGCTCATATATAGTATATATATATATATATATAGGGGAACAAATAGCCCTTAAAAATATTTTTAACGTTTTCTA
The DNA here is from genome assembly GCA_028015245.1 of Cardamine occulta. Classification (NCBI taxonomy): domain Eukaryota; kingdom Viridiplantae; phylum Streptophyta; class Magnoliopsida; order Brassicales; family Brassicaceae; genus Cardamine; species Cardamine occulta. Next base: position 1,173,579 of record CM051368.1, read on the forward strand.
TAATATTACTAATTTTAATGTCAAGAACTGATTATTTTGTTTTGATGACTCATCTAATATTGTGGGAGAGGTTTGATATGTACTCCTTTGGTTTCTTAAAAAATGTCATTTTAACATTTTCCCCAAAAATTAAGAAAAATATGTAAATTTTTCTTATGCTTTATTAAAGCACTAAATACATTTTTTTATTAAAATAATAAGATTTAGTTTAAAAATCTACTTTAGAAATATAAGACGATTCTCTTTATGAAACAAAAATCAAATGTTAAAATAACATTCTATGAGAAGGATAATCAAAAAATTCTAATCATCAATGGCCAATCCGTACCAAATTTTGGGAGTATATGATGTTAAGATTCTTTTTCTATCATACCCGAAAACCCCATACCAAACTCAAACTATAAATCACTTATATATGTTTTCGATTTACGTCTATCTACAATAGAACTTTAGTCCTTGTGATGATATATTCCAAGAAATTGGAAATTGTAGTAAAATATGTACTTAATGTGGTCTAGTGGATGTTACCTGCGGTATGAGATGGGGATGATACCAGCCTTCCAATTAGCGATCTTCATGAAAGCTGGTTTAGCCAAATCAAAATGGACACGTGGTGGATTACACCATCCACCATTGTTCGAATCTTGTCCCCAATTTGGTGGACATATGTTGGTCGCAGTCACCACGACGGCTGGTGAACCGTAGTAGCAGTTAGGTGATGACACACACCTTATCTGAAAACATTGGCCGCACGAATGACCGTCGTTGAACAAGGTTGTGCTCAGCGCAACCGTGGATGCGCCGTAGCCGCTGTCCCATAGGTCACCATAGCCACAAGCCCCACCTGATCGACACATATATCATATGCTCATGTTAAAAATTGTCAATTACATTTTAATGAGCTTCAAAAGATTCATGTCTTGTTCATAAGCCAATAATAGTATCTTTGCGTTTGCATTTTTATGTTATGATGTATATAATTAAGAAAGTTTAGGTAAATAATTAGTAATAATCATGTTTCTTTGATAGCCAAATTAGTAATCATCTTAATATGATATTGCTACATAATATGTATATAAGTTTGTGTGTTTGATGTACAAGTATTTAAATTGTACCCATAGTTGCGCTGGCGGTCTCGTCGCCATAGAAAGTGGCTGTGGCCTGGCGCAACGGTGTCCCGGCATATGTCGCCGTTGATGTTCCGATCATTGCCATCATCGATAAAATAACCAAGCACTTGCGATAAAAATTTAGATCCATTTTTTTGTAATCTCTGTTCTTTTGAGGGATCCTACTCTTGTTTCCTCTTTGAAAAGCCAAGTCTTGTGATTGTGTAGCTAGGATCTCATATATATAATGAATACAATGGCTTAATAGGTTTTCCCTAAAATGAAAGGCAAAACAAAAATTGGTGTCAACGTGAAAGACACTAAGAAAGAAGAGTGTTAACTAGTAAGCAACGGACGTGCGTTCATGTTTGTTTTGGTCCGCGCCTCCCTTATCATTCTAATTATATTTTTAAGTTTTACTCTTTAATGTTTTCATATTTTATTTGTTTTGGTCAAATTTATAACCAAGGGGTTAGATGTATATAGCATACCATTTCATTTATCAATACCATTGGCAGATTAATGAGGTTGTTAATTGGTAGATGTATATTCTGTGAGTAGGGGTGTCAGAATGGGTTATGGGTTATGGGTATGACCCAACCCAACCTAATCCATGAACTATTAACTCTAAGCACTCAATAATAAGCCGAAACACTAAAATATAACAACTCAAAATAATATATACAAGAAAACCTTTCAAAGGAAAAAACATCAAGTAACATCAACTCTAAGCACTCAACAATAGGCCGAAACACTAAAAATTAATCACATGATATCAGTAGCTAACAACTCTAATAATATATACATTAAAGTTCAGTAAAACTCAAATGACGAAAACAGTTATTTTTCATACTAATTTTTGTAACTTCTTATATATGGCTACATATTCACTATTTTATCTTTAAGCTCCAAAATATCGATCTTTGTTCCATCATCAACCTGAAAATTTGAAACCATGTCCATGATAAGAGTCAAGATTTGTGAGTCGCAACGTAGTTATTTTTATTAATATTTAGATCCAACTCCCAAATTAATGAGTAGTTTTACTGTAAAATTTTGAATTATAGAAAATAATATTATAAGAGATAATAGGAACTTCATTGTTAATTTTGTTAACTGATGAGGGGGAAATATCAATTTTGTTTTTGGAAAGCAAGCTAATAATGGTCAAAAACTAAAAAACAATTGTATTAAGTTAGTAATTTAATTTATTTATTTCTAATTTCATATAAGTATATTTATTATATTTTTGATAACCACAAATGGTTTAGAAATATAGAAAATTATAACTTGTATATATAGCAAATAAAATGGTAATAGAACAAATATAAACCCAATGTTTTTGGAATATTATTCCATAACTTTGTCTTAATATTTTTAGTAATAAATTTACCTGAGAAACAATGGTGTGCATAAACCTCTGTTGCAGCCTAGTTGAGAGGCAACTAACTAAATTAAGCCTTTGTTCTTGAGTCAACATTTGAAGAACATTCGAGAGAAGAGACTTGTTTCGTCCGACACAACAACTTATGATGATCTCAACACCAACCATACAAGGCATGACCACAACTGTGATGTGTTTGTCATCTACACATGAACAGTTTGATGATAATGTTGATGATGATGATAAACTACTAGTGCATTCCTCTGTAGTATTTGTGCCCGGTATCGATTTTTTTATCCGATCCCTCTTTTGTTTTAGTTCTTTGATTTTGTTTTCTAAGTCGTTGATATACTTCACTGCCTGGGAAATGTGATCTGATGTCGAGCGTTTACCCTGTATATTAAATGATATGGTCATGTGTACAATAACTAGTAATATAATTATTTGAACCAGTGATAAAAAATCAAGGATTAATTAGTTGGAGAGGATGTTTCTTTGATGGCAGATCCGAATTCGAGAGTATGACGCTAGTTTACAAAATCACAGTGACCATATTAATCACAGTTTATATAAATTAGAGTATGACACTACTTAAAAAGAATAAAAAGTTATTTGTCTGAAATCCACTTTAATATCCAATATTCTTGCGGACGCAAACTTCATCTGTTTTTTTTTTTTTAACTACTAAATAAGTTATATAAATATGTAACGTTACTAAATATTCAAAAGTTTATTAGTGTACGAATATGTAAAATTAAAGTAGGTAACTATAGAAGATATATGTATAAAGTGGTAGCAGCACGATAGAAGATTTAAGTATGTGTAAATTTATAAAAATATATCAATTGGAAGCATAATGGATACCTTATACCTAAGGCCATACATAGTTTCCATTTCAATAAACAAAAAGTTTCTAAATTAATCGTTTACACATAATCAAAAAAGCAAAAGTTGTTTTATATGGATCAAAAAATATAATTACTAAAAGGTAAAGAATATATATAGTTATTAAGACAATCAAATAAAATATCTTTTAAATAAGTTACCTGGATATATTCAAATGGCAAGAGAGATCTTAGACTTTTGAAAAGAGATGAAACTTCTTGTCTTCTTTGTCTTTCAATGTCTCTATGTCTCATCTTCTTGCTTTCTCGATCATCATCTCTTTTATGGGCTTCACTCGCACACCGACTTCGTTTCTTATTGCGTCCACCACTTTTGTTTGTGATCGGATTGCAAACATCATGGTTTTGGTATGGTATAAACGGAGAAAGAAGAAAAGAATCAGAAAATAGAAATTCATCTTCGTTGATTGAATCAGCTGGCATAAACATTGATGGAACGAAATCCATCTTTTCTTGATAAATTGACAATCTTAGAATTTGAATTCTATGAGTACTTTTTTTTGGTTTGATATATTTTTGTAGTAATCTTTTGAGTACTTCCCGACTTGTGAGTTGTGACTCTCTTTATATTTGTCTCCAAGATTTGTTTCTTCTTTCTCTTTAATTGGACAGATGTGATGACAGGTTAGTGATCGATCTCGAAGAAACTAAAATCTCCATAAAATATGAGTAGGTGGGGTTAAATTAATGAATATTAATAGTATTATTAAATTAAACTTGGCACTGTTCATTTAGTGGCTATTAAGTAATCACGTCAAATGGGGATGGGAACATATGTTTTAAATGTGCTTGAACATACATCTCAACTTCATTACACACCACCCAAAATTTTCAAATCGAATTAAATTTCAGTTTCACAATAATTCATATTTCCTCGGGTTCTTAAAAAGATAATTTTACACTGAAGTATTTTGTTTCATATAAATTAAATGTTTTATAAATTAGTTGCAACATTAAATAGTATGTATACGATCATACTTCTTCCGTTTTGTATTAAATATCATTTTAAATTTTAAATTTAACTGTCCTTTTATATTTTTCAATCAGATTTTTGTTAAAACTTTAATTTTATTCTTATTTATTTTCAACGTATTAATTAATGAGAAAATCATATATTGGATTAAAAAATTAATTATTTTTAATATGTGTTAAACATCTTAAACGATATCTATGACAAAACGGAAAAGAGTATATTTTTTTTAGTTATAACATTGTAGGTTTTTAAGAGAAATAAATAAAGTTTAAGGATATATATAGTTTTTTTTTGATAAAAAAGGATTATATAAATATAGTTGATGTTTTAAATATATAAACTCACGTATTTGTTGAAAGTCAAAACTTTTCTGGGTAAGCATTGTCAGTTGCCAGTAAACAATAGAGATCTCTATATAGAAGCATGAAGTTAAGTTTATAATATTTATCCGTATATCCCTTTAATTTTTATGAAAGTAGTATTAGTGTTCTAAAATACAATTCAACTTCATTGCACACCAAACTACGTACTAATGACATATGGTATATAAGATAGTTTGAATACGTTGTAATATTTATGATAAGTTTTAAAACATCAAATATATTAATGAAACGAAAGATTGTGTTGTTATTGATTTTGATTTCGATCAGTCATATTGTAAATTCAGTTATTTAACAAATTGATTAGTTTATGTTTTTTTTAATAAAAAGAATTTGGACTATTTTTAAAAAATTTATGTGTATTGCAGAAGCATGCTAATCTTCTCTGTATTGTTCCAATTTTATCATGTCTCTCAAAGGGACAAGATCAGTTTATGTTCATCTTAAAAGATTTACTTGACTCTTCTTCACTTGAATTTAGCAAATATTATAGTATACAAAATTTATACTCTACAAATAAGAGTTTAGATTCGGATCTAAGCTGATGAATATGTTGACCACAACAAACAAAAAAGCTGATGAATATTATTAGCTCTTGCATGGATGGACCAGTTTATTTACAATATTTCTTTTCTTGGACCAAAACATTTACTGTAATTCTTTTCTTGGACCAAACATTTACTTTCTCGGACGAAGACCGAAGACTTTTTTTTTTTTTTTTTTTTGAGATTAAGACCGAAGATATTTTTTTTTTGATAAAAGGCTTAAGACCGAAGATATTGATTTGTATCAATTATTATTTTGTTATTACTATACTACCCATAGTTTTTTTTTTGGTTCATCACTACCCATCGTTAATGTCATATCTTTTTCCTTTATTTTGAGTAGTCATATGTCAAGGTTTGTAGAAGTTTTTTTTTTCTACAGCTAATTGAAAATAAGAAGATTGACATGTAAATTTTGTATACTATAATATTTTTCTCGATGCGATATTTTTCTTTCTTAAAAGACAGGCTCGATGTGAGATTGTTACGTGATAAATTACTTAATTACGATTATTTTTATCAAATAAACTTGATTAATTCTATTTTGTCAACACTTGATTATTTCCCTTTTATTCAACTGAAATTTTAAAGATAGAGATCTATAATTTTTGTTTATCTAATTAAAAAAAAAAAATTTTAATAAATAAAAAAAAATTATTTGTTAACCGTTTTGAAGTTATCGTACCTGCATATATCTTTTTCACTACAAGTAAACAAGCTATCAAATTTAAGTCGGCAGATATAATGTTACAGTTCTGATGAATTTGGATTTGAACCAAGACTAAAAGAGAAAACTCAGAACAAAAAAAACTTTTATAAAGGTATAAAAGTGAAAAATCTGGAATAAAAAGGTAGTTTAAAATACTAGGATTTAAAACTATATTATTAATCACGATAACGAGTAGTTTAGCTCTTTTTCTAGACTTATATTTTTAGGCACGGAAAATATAAACTCTTAACAAAAAAAATAATATAAACTTTTATTTCTTTAGTTACTTGCTTATCAATTGCTTTATATACTTATCGCGTTGAAGCTTCTTGTAATTTTATTGTTTTTTAAAAATTTAGAAAACAAACAAAAACCCAAAAACAAATAGCTCTAGATTAATTCCGACAATATTACAAATGCATTCGTGGCACTAATAAGTTAGTGTAGTAAAAAAAAGGTAGTGTAGTAAAAAGGAGATTAAGAAAGCTTTTTGTATTTAATAATATTAACTAATGTGACGCGCAATAATTAAGGAGTGTAATTGCAGATGATAACGTGGACACCGAAAAAACCATAGAAAGGTTTGGAATAATTGTTAGTGAAGTAAATACTATTGTAATTAATATATTAAATGTAAGAAGTTGTGTTTCAGGATTAGGTCTGACATTTTGGTATATGGGGTCCCTTACTTTGCATATCCATTTTGATCTTCATGCACCGATAAATTTGTAGGTGACTGATGATAAATTAATGATGATAACATGATCCATTAAGATGGTTTTACTATGGTACCTTAAATTTTGGTTCACATCTAAAGCTGGTTATAAAATATCTGAACTAAACTGTATCCAAACTCACCTTTTTGTTTCAGTCTGAGCTCACATTTGTTTTAGTAATGAGCCCATTTTAAATTGGGCTACCAACTGGACCAGTTAGCCCAACAGATTCTGTCTTTACTTAGTTTTTTTTTTTTTTTTTCTCTTTTTAAATAAACGTTCCATAGACCTTTATAGATCCCATTTCGACTGAAAGTTTTAGATTTTTGGATTAATTATAAATACTTAAGTGCTAAAATACTCTACATAGTTGTGAAAAATAAACCGAACATAGAATTCAGTCTTTTGACCAGACATTAACTTAAGGATTAGTGGAAGAAATCGAACAAAATTGTTTTTTCTCCGATGGATTTTTACAACCTTGATGCAGACTAATCTAAGTATATATATTTGAAGATCATCAAGTTTCAACTTATGATAATGTAAATATTCTCCGTTTTCGTAAATATCTCGTACCTATTCCTAGTTTGTAAATCTTCCTAATTTGTTGGGAAGCTAGGTTAAATCATAAATATATTGAACTCTTCGATCAATATGAATCACAAGGATCGAAGAGTTCAATATATATATGAATGATTTAACCTAGCTTCCCAGTAAATTAGGAAGATTTACAAACTAGAAATATATACGAGACATTTAAGAAAATGCTCTAATATAATGATTAATAGTGCAAATCTAAATGGTGATCTAGTTTAACCTGATCATGGTAAAATTTAGTTTGCTTAATGAAGAAACAAACTATGAATCCGAGCGTTTGATCTAAGCTAAAAGAAGAAAATTTCACAGTGAATCCGAGCCTTTACTCAACAGTTAACACTAGATGATAGCATTTGACACAGTAAAATCCCAACTGATCAAAATGATTCTCCATGCCTTTCCAAAAACTACGTTAACCCAAAAAAGAGGCACCAAAACCATTACAAGTTACAACAATTGCTTCTAAACTTAACCCGGAATAGGTCAAGACCGATCCAACTGCGGAAGCAAGCAATTCTAAGCTACACTAGATAGATAAAAAGGATGAAGAAACTACTACAGTCTACAGCTAAAAGTACAACAACAGAGCCAGAAATGAAGAACAGAAGAGAGCCTTACTCTGATATTGATTCTGAATTTGTTCTCTTTCTGTTGTTCCCTACACTCATTTTACTCAATCAACCACAATTACTTTTCGACGTTTTGATTTGGCTGATGCTTTAGCTTTACTTTGCTTCACATTCTTCCTCCTTTTCGTTTCATTCATCCGCCAGTCATCATCGTCGTCATCATCATCATCGTCCTCACTAGAATCATCATCATCATCAACTTCGTCATCATAATAATATACCTTTGGAGAAGGTTTCATTGGAGCAGGTTTCGTTGGAGCAGGTTTCTTGGGTGCTGACTTGGGTAAATCATTGACTGGGAAATTAATAATTTCTTTGAATCCTATTGGAAAGAAACCCCAACAGCAATAGTAAGTATCTTTGTCAGTAACTGGCGGTGGAGAAGGAACCTTCACCGCTTGGAAAGCTCTCCTGCAGTTCTTAGTTTGGCATTGAAGTACACTTTCCTCGTACATGTTTGGATACTCGTAAAGCACGAAGCAGTATGGACAAGTCGTCCAGAAACTCAGTATCTCTGGCTCAGAATCAGATCTTGTAGTAGTACCCCCACTCTTTGGAGTCTGTTCAGTAGATGGGGTTTGGTTAGAGACCCGAGTTGGCTGAGAGACTGGACCAGGCGGAGGCGGGGATGGAGTAGTAGAGACTGGTGGAACCGGAGCGGGAGTAGTAGAGACCGGAGCGGGAGTAGTAGAGACCGGAGGTGGATGGAATGATTGAGTTGAATTGAAGACTGGAGGCAGTGGAGAGGGACACCTAGAGGCTGCAGGTGGCTGAGAGGGACGGGTTGATTGAAATGCTGGTGGTGGCTGAGACATTGGCAACGGCTTAGAGGTTGTGGGTGGCGGAGATACCGGTAACGGGTTAGAAGTCAGTGGTGGCTGAGATACTGGGAATGGAATAGAGGTTGATGGTGGCTGAGACATTGGGAATGGGTTATTAGAGTTTTGCGATGACTGAGACACAGGCAAAGGCTTAGAATTTTGCGATGACTGAGTCACCGGGAATGGGTTACTAGAGCTTAGAGATGACTGAGACACCGGCAAAGGTTTAGACTTTTGTGATGACTGAGACACCGGGAATGGCTTAGAGTTTGATAATGGCTGAGACACCGGGAATGGGTTTGAGTTTGCCAATGGCTGAGACACTGGCAAAGGTTTAGACTTTTGTGTTGGCTGGGACACCGGGAATGGGTTTGAGTTTGACAATGGCTGAGACACTGGCAAAGGCTTAGACTTTTGTGTTGACTGAGACATCGGAAATGCCTTAGAGGTTGGTAGTGGCTGAGATACTGGAAATGAGTTAGAGGTCGGTGCTGGCTGAGACATTGGGAATGGCTTAGAGGCAAGATGTGACTTAGAAACAGGCTGCGGTTTAGAGACTGCATGTGACTGAATCGAGCGAGTTGGCTGAGATACATGAGTTGAGTCAGAAACAGAAGGTAACAACGAGAGGTGAGCAGCTTCACTGGACCTAGATGACTGAAACTGCCTAACCGGCTCAGAGGATTGCCAATGTACAGGCTCAGACGTTGGAGAAGGCTTAGATGGCCAAGTCAAATCAGTAGGAGTCCTATGAGACGATGCCTCAAACGATCTACTTACAGGCCGTTCTGGCTCAGCAAAACGAACCCTTTCAGTTGCATTATTCAAATTAATCAATCTCTCTTCCTCCACAGGTCGTTTCCAATCACTACTCGAACCACTACTTTGTTCTTGACCAAACTGTTGACGCCAAGAAGCTTGTTGTTGCTCCTGCAATATCTGCTGATCAAATTGTGATCTTTGAGTCTGAGACTGTGACTGAGTCTGAACAGTTTGAGAAGCAAAATGTGGTTGATGAAGCTGAAACGGTAACTGCTGATTCTGAAACGACATCGTTTGATTCTGATTCTGATGCTGAGGTGATTGAGATTGAGGAGATTGAGGCGTTTGATTGAAAAGCTGAAACCCTAATTGACCGAGTTGTCCAAATTGACTCAGATGCAATTCTCTATCATACAATGCCTTTCGAGAAGGATCAGAGAGTACATACCAAGCATCAGAGATTAACCTAAAAGCTTGTTCTGAATACGGAAACCTATTTCGACTCGGGTTAAGCAACACGGCGAGTCTACTATACTGAGTCGCCACGAGTTCAGGGTTGTGAGTGAGACGAACTAGTCGGAGTACGGCGTACCAGTCAGGGAGATCGCTGGTGTTTCCTCTGATTCTTGATTCTCCGGCAATTAGAGTATCTGCGACGGCGAGGATTAATTCGGCGTGGTCTACGAGTGAGTGATCGGCTTCGCATGCGCGGATCGCGTAGGTTTTTGAACCGTTTAGGTTTCCGCCTAATAGAAGCTTCTCCGCCATAGCTAACCACCGTTCAGCTTCTCCTCCATTACCTCCGCCGCCACCGCCGCCACCGCCGCCACCGCCGCTCATCATTTTTTACAGTCAGAGACTTTTTCTTCGTCAGAGGGAGAGAGAGCTTGATTTACTCAGTGGGACGGTGACTGACTTCTTTGATTACCTTTTAAATTGTCTAAATAATAAATGATTTTATTTTTAGATACGTTGAAAATAAAGATTTATTTTAAGATTTGCTTATGCCTTGTAATTTATGAATTAATGGATATGATTGATAACCTAGTTTGAGCAATGACAGTTAAGCATTTCCTTAGTAATTATTAAAAAAGTATTTTTAAAAGAGTGATTAGATATAGCGGAAGAGAGAAGATGGTTGAATTCAAACAAGCTATTAGATAATAGTTATGAATTTATGATTGGTAACCAGCGGTTGAATTATAAAAAAGTGTTATAGAAAATAAATTTAAATAAGAAAAACAATTCAAAAAAATTATTTATATTTTTAAAAATTTCTTTAAAAATAATATATATGAATAATATTTTTTAAAAATTAAAAATATATAATTAAAAATTCAACCGCCTTGTTTACAAACTAGTCCTGGGTATTCGGTAATAACCGAAAAAACCGACTATTTCGGTTCTCGGCACCGATTGTGAGATGAGGCTCGAACCGAACGGCGAAATTATTTTGGGAATTCGGTAATCGGTTCGGTTCGGTTCGGCATCACATAACCGAACGGTTCTTCGGTTATCTCTCAACTCTCACCTGTCGTCGAAGAAGCTTTATGAACTCAGGCAAGGAAACGAGGATGAGTTGGGGACGTCGAAGATCCGCCATGGATAAGCTCGAAGAAAGACGAAAGACTAAAAAAAGTGATAGATGAAACGCTAGGGTTAGATGCGTTTAATATATTTGGACTACTTTGAGCTTATTTAATAGGAAATATGTTAAATGTAATATGGGTTAAATTATATGTGCAGGCCCAATTTTTGTTACAGCCCACAATTTATTACATAAAATAGAAAACCCTAACTCTAATTTGTGTTTCTTCCATTTTCCTCTCCCAGCCGCTTCTCCTTCTACCTCTCTGTCACCCTAATGAATCGTTATGCTTCTCCTTCTACTGCCTCACATCTTTCATTTTCTTCTTTAAATCCTCACAAAATGAGCAACGACAATAAAAACTTCAACATCATTGATCTTACTACATGTAAATTTTGCCTCTGATTACTCCTTTCTCCTTCTATGCTTTTTTTATACGTCTTCTCTTTCTACTCTTCTTAAGTAGAGCTACTTAAAACTTTGTAGACTCTTAATTTGTTATCGGTTGACCGAATTAACCGGAAAAAAAATTAAATTCGGTTCATTTCGGAAGTAATTTTTAAGCTTATAACCGAACCGAATAAACTGACTACCGAACCGAACCGAAATTCATTTGCTTCAATTCGGTAGGATTTGGGATAAACCGAAAATTTGAAAAACCGAATAAACCGAATAAACCGAACCGTTTAACCCGATTTAACCGGATGCCCAGGGCTATTACAAACGAACTGCCTTATTTTTTTAATGGTTGCAACCGCCTGTTTTTTTTCCAACCGCTTTCTTCAACCATTTTTTCAACCGTTTTTTCCAATCGCTTATTCCAATTGCTTTATTGATTAATAATCTTCAAGCCGGTTCGTTTGCAAATGAGACAGTTAAAGGTTACCAATCAAACTTAATTAGTTTATTGGAGCAGTAATTTTTCTCTTGTGAATAACACCTTGTTTCTAAAAAAAACTTAAAATAGTCAAAATTTATAAAAATAGAAAAAAAAATTCTTAATTAATAAGATACTTAAATATTAATTCTAAATTCTAAATTTTAAACTCGATAGAATGCAGTTATGATTTTGTTTGATTTGTCTTTCGAGTTAGATTCGGTACAGTTAGTTTAAAAGCAACTTAAACTCCAAACATAATAGATTTTTTTAAAACTGAACTTAAACATATAATTAAGTAATGATGACTTAAATTAATACGTATGATTGTATATATTTTGAATAATGTATATATAATCTTCAGCAACTTACTTGCTCTAAACAAAAAATTTCGAGGGTCTGATTCTTTAGATTATCGTACTGTTGGAAAACCACAATATCTGAGTTCTGAAATCTGATGAAACCAAGGAGCACAATATGCAAAACGGCAATCATCGTACTAAATGTTGTTGTTTTGTTCTGTAGAAGCCCAATTTCAGACTATTATGTCCAAAGATATATTTCAAGGCCCAAATGCATTGAAAATATTTCTAGAAATTGAACGCAAGAACGGTGGTCAAGTAATTGATTGGTTATATACATAGATGGGTTCAAATCTTAGAATTAGTTAAACATTGTAAATCGTAGGTATATAGGTTCTCAGAGATTTATATTTTCTGTACAGAGATTTGAGTTTTTTTTTGTTTTATTACATATCTTGTATGCAAATTTGATCTTTGTTATATTGTTGACACATGTTGTACATCTTTTTTGTGAGTGATACATAGGTCATTGTCTTTGTAAGGACATTTAATAGTTGTTTATATAACTCGCTAACCAGCATTGTCTTTGTAAGGACTAAGGATATTTTGTGAGTAATACATCGGTCATTCACTTTGTAAAGAAAGACATAGGTCATTCACTTTGTAAAGACATCGGCCATTGTCTGAAATTTCTTGTTCGAGCTACAAAAGCCACATGTCTTCTTTGTTGTTCTCTTCACTATCATCATCGTGTTTATCCTCTCGATAGACTTTACTTCCGAGTATTTTAAGATTCATAATCATTTGGGAATTGGTGCTGATAAGGACAGCACGGACCGGTTCATACACATTGTCATCTAGTCCCAAAAGGAACTGAAGAATCTGATTCTCTTCCCTCTTTATGTCGAGCTCCACATTCAGATTGCATGTGTATATCCGCCACATTTGCATTTCAGTTGTTGGTCATAGTTTTGTCTAGTCATGCTACATGATATGAAATTTATTGAAATACTCTACTGAATTTGATAACTTGTATTTTTGGAAAATCGATATTTGATTTCCTTCCAAAATTGATAAATATGGAGGAAATCGTAGAAGTATAATAGTTTCTCTCAATTTATTCATGAGCCAAGAGACTTATTTTTACAAGATCGTAATTTGTTTAACAAGTTATTTACATTTATCATAATATTAAATTTACTTATTTAACAAGAAGAGATATACACAAATATACTTATTTAATAAGAAGAGATTTACACAAATACCTATATTTCTAATAATATTCAAAGTATATTCTAGACGATCTCGTAATCCCGAGATATCCTAACAAAAATTTTTGAGGATTCTTCTTGGTTGTCATAATTATTCTAACATTTGGATTAATTGTGTACTTGTGTTTAGATTTTTTTTTAAAATCGTCGAGTTGGCTAAAACTCAATCTTCATATTCAGTAGCATGACTTGTAGTATTAAACGAAAACAAGGTAGAAAAAAATTTAATGCACCACTAAAATTCAAATATTAACCCAATGTAACTAGCTCTTGTGGTTCTCAAATGTTTCCTCTCCGTTTAGTCCCAAGTTCGAGCTTTCCTGGAGAAAAAAAATAATCAACGCTTTACACATGTATTATCTCTAGAGATTAATTTAATTATTGATCAACTAGGTATATTGAAATTTAATAAACTTAAATATTTATGTACTTTTGAGAAATTGATTATGTTTTTTAGTTATAGAATTTGATTGCAATGAGATGTGTATATTGTTGAGTTTAGGCCAATGTATTACGGGTTCAATAGGTCTTTTTTTGTAATTATTCTGAATTATCCAAACCAGTTTGGGTAAAGAAAATAGAATTTACCTGTTTGGGTCAAGAAAATTTGTTCCAACGAACAAAGCTCTGATCGGATAATTATCTAAGATATCCGAATTACTCGTTTGGATAATTATATAATTAAAAAAATTATTAAAATTATTTGATGTTAACAAAATTATTCAAAAAATTCAAAAAAAGCCCAAAGTATTCACATATACTATCATTGAAAACAACTTTAAATTTTTTTCTTGTCAATTCCATCTTCAATTCTTCATCATTTACTCTCGGTTAATGCCTTAATGTTTACATGACTCATGATTTTTTTTTCTTTTTATAATTGATTTTCTATTAAAATGCAGGAGAAATAAGATGGTACAAAGCATTTTTTGTTGTAACTTCAACTTGCAAGATTTTGATTATGCATAAGAAACATAAGATAAGAAACAAAAAGTCGAGAAGCTATTCTGATTTCAATGAGAAAGTGGAGAGAAATATGATAAATTTGGTGATGATCTGATGAAGATACAACAATTTGTCAAAATAAGAGAAAATAATAATTGGTGCTATTTGCCGATAAAACAAAAAAGAAAAGAACAACCTATGCTATTTAGGGTTTACCACTCTCCTTGAGTTAAGAAAAAAACGTAAAATGCAAGGCACACTACATTATTATTATCTGTTGCTTTTATAATGTATCACCTCCTACAATAAATAAACAATGCTTCTTTGCAAAACATTTGTCAAAGCTCTTTGGTTATAATACGTGATTTAAAATAGTCCAAAATCTTTAGAAAATGAATCTGAGCTTTACTTTTCAATGGCTTCCTTTGCAACAACTTCTTCTACTTGGAGCTTCTTCTTCTTGCAATATTCATCAAGCGGAGGCCCAAATATGAAATATTGCTTTCTCTGAAACCACACCAATCCTGCAAAACAAAACAAACCATGGATTTGGATATTATTGTGTTCATTGTGTCTACATCTGACATATCCATTGTTGAATCTACATCTGCTCCAAATCCAAAATCATCACCATGCAAATCAATATATCAAGAAGACACATTTTAGACATGATAACTCAAATCCACCATATATTATCAAATTGTGTTTGGCTCAAAATAGATTTGATGTTTCACCATGTTTATCATTCCCAAACCCAAACTTAACAACTTTCTGACAATTCATATGTTTTGCAGCATCCTTAAAGCTACATCAGGCAATAATACCATAGACAAAAAGCAGAACAGAAGAAGTGACAAACATCAATCTAAATCTTCAAACTATATCATCTAACTGACGATGATCAGCAATCTCAAAATATATAAAAAATCAAAATTTACCTCCCCAAAAGAACGGCTTTACATCTTCTTCTTCATCGTCAAATTCATCACCATAACCAAACTCTGCATCACCTCTGTAACTGGTACACTCCCGTACCCAGATTCGTTCTTCATTGGATCGATTCCAACGGCAAATCCAAATCCTCCGTAAGCTTCCTTCTCACCTCTCTCTCTGTGAATTCCGCCGTGAGAGGAGCTGGGAAGTTTCAAGTCGTCGCCATGACATGATTCAACCTTGAAACATCATCATCTGAAACATATGAACAAATCATATTAAAATTTTAATAACACATTGTGACTGAATATATAAGATACACACATAAAATGCTATAATTAGTGATCAACGACAAAAATAAAAAATAGATTGATGCAATAACAAAAAATAAACGAAAGTAAATAGACTAATCTTAACATTATTTAAATTCATTTCAGTAGAAAAAAATGGCAACCGGCTATGAGAGATAGAAGTTGAACTTTCTATTCTATTTATATGGAATCATGAACTTAGAGAGCAAGGCAAAATTTTAAAAATCAAATCTTTATGGTTTAAATTTTAGCAAAGATTACGTTGATTGTTAGAAATTTATTTGGAAACATTTTAATTTAAAATCAATTCAGTGTCTATATATGGGTCAAATTTGAATATATCTTAATTAAAGTTAATTAATGAGAAATGTAAAGTTTGGTAAACTGCTAGTGTTAAAATCCGGGATAAATATTTTTAGATATTTCAAATTTTAATTTCAAAATTTGAATATAATCATTTTAAATCTGTTTATTTTTATTTACTATGTACTAAATAAATGTAATGTTTAATTAAAGTATTTCAAAAATATAATATAATTGTACATGATATTTGTTTTAATAATATAATAATTTGTACATGTAAATAATTCAAGTGTAATTTTTTTACATAAAAATTAAATAAAAATTAAAATAATTCATGTGGAGATTATAATGTAATTTAAAACAATTATTTAAATGCTATACAAATATATATATATATAAGATATTAAATTTTGAATGAGTTATATAAGAAAACTATAATTAGATTAATGATTTAAGACCAATGGTATGCTGTAAAATTAGTCTAGTAATGTTTGCCTTATTTTAAAAATTCTGTAAGAATCGCTGTGGTACTGACACGTCAGCATGACATGGTAGTAAATCACACGCCACTACAAGGTTATTTTTTTAAAAGTGTCTCTCAAATAATATACAAGAGACATTCTAGAATGTCTTTGTTAATAAGAACAAAATAATTTATTTAGTAAAACCAATGAAACTCAAAACATCTTACACAAGTGTAAATTGATAAATATTCTAAGTTTCCAATCACTTTCTTAGACAAATATATTTCTTTATATGAAACTATAAAATTTTGTATTTTATGCATGGTGGTATGTTATCAAACCAAATTTAGAGGAAAGCTACCACTATATGAGGTTGTGAATGAAGGAGATGAGTTGGATAAGGCTGATGAAGCTGAAACAGGGAAAAAGATAGAAGAATCAGATGAAGATGAAGTAAAAGGAATTACAATTGTATATTGAGATTACTACGCACAAGTCCTTCAATTTGAAGAACAACAACCAAATTCCTCAATCATAAAAAAGTAGGAAAAAATAATATCTAGGTAACATTGATTCCAGGCCCAAATTTGTAGTGCATGAAATGCCAAACGTTGAGTTTCTTAAACTTAACACATAATGAGATTAAAAATGTTATAATCATGTGGGTATGATTAATTTTATTTAAAGAAGCCACAATGTACTATAACGAAAGCACAAGTGAGGAGCCCACATGATGATTCATAATTCATATTACATAACGACTAAACCGTAGCCATCTCAACTTGAGGCGGAAACACAAACGAAGCCAAATCCATTTGGTCTACTTATCAACTTATGTCTCGCATGTTGCAATTCCTCTAATTATTTAATTTCGTATAAATGGATAGCGCCTATAAAATTTGTGGCTTGTGCAATTTCGAAAAAAAAAACGGACATTATGCGATATAGATTTTTTTTGTTTTTATGGACTATAATTTTTTTCGACCATATAAGACTAAATATAGAATACTATCTACGAGTCTATTGTTTTATGGTTAAATAAATTGATTTGTTTTTTTTTTCTCTCATTTAACTTTTTCCACAAAGAGAATTATTTTATAATTTCTCCAGTTTTGTTAATTTTTTGAAGATTAAAAATTCTAAAGATTTGGTAGGACTAATGTTAATCACTAATATCAAGAAATGATATTACACAATTCAACACTAGATTTTACCCTTCTCAATTTTTTTTCCAGTTTTTCTCAATCCTCATAATACACCATTAGTATGAATTGAACATATACAAATAGCAATTTAGCATTCTCATTTTAGCTAGTTACCTTATATGTTTTAAGTTTTTTACTTAGAAACTAAAATATTCAAATATACAGCTCATATGTAAGGAATCTAATATTTTAACAAAAAAATATATATATAAGGAATCTAATCAAATAATTTAGATTCACAGACTCAATAGTAAGTACTACTACTCACTCATTCACTCACTCAAATTCAATCAAGATTCTCCATTTGGACCGCACATCTGGAACATACAATATTTTTTACATATAATCCAATAACATATCCCAAAAAAAAACATCTGCTCTGCACACCAATTAGATAATTACTCCCATACTATATTTTTCATGTTTTTATATAAAAAAAGACAGAAAGATTCCAGAGAGAATCCAAAACTTCAGGGACCCAGATATTAAAAAGAAGGAAAACAAAAGGGTATTATAATAATTTACACATTTCCTCTCTCCCTCCAAAAAATCTCAACGACCCAAAATCAAACCCTTTAACTAAGGAACGAGCGTACGAAAAAACAGATCAGCAATTAAACAAAAATCCAAAAAAATAATTCGAATTTTCCACTTTAACCTAAACCGAAAATTTTCTCTCTTTCTCTTTCAATTTCTTCGCCGTCAGACCCAATTATCCGTTAAAACCGACCCGATAAAACTTCAAGAGCTCCGATTTTGATTTAAACACTTCACATATTTACCCAAACATGAGTTCACTACAATGACCCGAACCGAAACAAACCGGAGCCGGAGCTCCAATTCAAATTCCGAAAATTCCGGCGACGGCGGAGGCGGTAGAACCACCGCGATGAGGGTTATTGTTCCGTTACAAGGCGTGGTTCAAGGTCGTGGTGGTTTATTCTTAGGCTCTGTGATTCCTTGTGCTTTCTTCTACTTTCTTCAGTTTTACCTAAAACGAAATCGGAAAAACGAATCCGATAATTCCGGTGACCAAAACTCCTCAGCTTCAACACAAAATTCGGTTTCGAATTCGGGTTTTCCGGATCCGACCCGGTCACAATCCACTGGACATCTCACGGAGCTTACTGCTTTACCTCGTTCATTCTCTCGGATTCTTCTTTCTCCGAGAAACTCAGGTGGAGCTGTTTCGGTTTCGGGTCGGGTTAATTGTGTAATCAAAGGAGGAGATTTGCCTTACTACGTTGGTCAAAAACGGGTCGAGGAAGATCCGTATGATGAGTTGGGTAACCCGGATGGAGTTATCCAACTTGGTTTAGCTCAAAACAATAAGGTTTAATCCAAATTCTTCCAAAAAAATACACTTTTCTGATTTTTGTGGGTTTTTAACTGTCTCTTTCTTCTAACAGTTGAGTTTGGATGATTGGGTTTTGGAGAATCCAAAAGAAGCAATTTCAGATGGATTGAGTATTAGTGGCATTGCTTCTTATGAACCTTCTGATGGACTTATGGAACTCAAAATGGTGTTTCTCTCTAACCCTATGTTCATTGGACTGTTTTGAGATAATTTTGAAACTTCTTGAGATGTTTAGATGTGTGTTTTATGTATTGTTCTTAAGAGAAGTTTTCTGGGTTATGGACAGGCTGTGGCAGGATTCATGACTGAAGCAACCAAAAACTCAGTTTCTTTCGATCCATCACAGTTAGTGTTAACTTCTGGTGCATCATCCGCCATTGAGATTCTTTCCTTCTGTTTAGCTGATTCTGGAAATGCCTTCCTTGTTCCAACTCCGTGTTCCCCCGGGTAGAAAATTTTAGTTCATTACTCTATACTGTGTGGCTGGATAATGCTATGAGGCGTAATGAATCTTTGATGGTGGACATTCTGTTGTGCAGATACGATAGGGATGTTAAGTGGCGAACGGGAGTGGATATCATACACGTTCCTTGTAGAAGTGCGGATAATTTCAATATATCTATGGTTGTTCTTGATCGAGCTTTTTATCAAGCCAAGAAACGAGGTGTCAGAATCCGTGGCATTATAATCTCAAACCCTTCAAATCCCATGGGAAGTCTATTGAGCAGAGAGAATCTCTATGCTCTTTTGGACTTTGCTCGGGAGAGGAACATTCATATAATCTCAAATGAAATCTTCGCTGGGTCGGTGCACGAAGAAGATGGAGAGTTTGTTAGCATGGCTGAAATAGTTGACACGGAAGAGAATATCGACAAGGAAAGAGTTCATATCTTGTATGACCTCTCAAAAGACTTATCTCTCCCGGGACTTAGATCCGCTGCAATCTACTCAGTCAACGAGAGTGTTTTATCCGCTTCAAGAAAGCTCACAACGCTCTCACCTGTCTCATCTCCAACCCAACATTTGCTCATATCCGCAATCTCTAAACCAAAGTTTGTTCAGAGATTTGTGAAATCAAACAGGCAGAGATTGCAGAGTACCTACACGGAACTTGTGAAGGGGTTGAAAGATTTAGGTATCGAGTGCATGAGAAGCAATGGAGGGTTCTACTGTTGGGCCGATATGCGAGGATTGATGTCGTCTTACAGTGAAAAAGGCGAGATTGAGCTGTGGAACAAGCTCTTGAACATTGGCAAGATCAATGTCATACCAGGATCTTGTTGTCATTGTATCGAACCAGGATGGTTCCGGTTCTGTTTCAGTAATTTGTCTGAGAGTGATGTGCCTGTAGTTATGAACCGCATTAGAAAAGTTTGTGAAACATGTAAATCTCAAAATTGATTTATGCTATTTGATTTTTTGGTTTTGTTCTGATGACTACTCTATTTGTTTTATGCAGTTTAAGGTTAGAGATGACTCGGTTGCTGAAACTTTACCAATTTTAGCAACAAAACAGACAAAAGAATCGATATTTATTATTTTCCCCAGGGAAAAGAATACAAATCTCATTGAAAGAATTAAACCCTAAACCGGAAAATCCCAAATCACAAAAGAATGTACTAAACACTGCACAATTCCCCTGCAAACACTAAACGAGTCCTGTCATGATTCCATTCCATTTCTGATCAATTCAAGAATCTGCACAACCTCTGCCATGCTTGGTCTCTTCAATGGATTCTCCGTTGTGCAAAACAAACCTAACTTCATCACTTGAATCAGCTCATTCTCTTCAAACCCTCTTAATCTTCTGTCAAAACAATCAGAAGCCGACCCCGTTTCCAACAAATCCCTCACATGATCCCTTAAGATCAAAACCTCGTTTGCGGAAGGTGACTCTACCGGTTTTCTACCTGTAACAAGCTCAAGAAGAACCACACCGTAGCTATAAACATCACATTTGTCACTAACTCTCAAACTTTGAGCTAGCTCTGGAGCTATGTACCCAACTGCATTGTGGAACTTGGTTAAACCGAAGCTGTTTAAAACCGGAAGAAACTTTTCCAAACCGTAATCTGATAGCTTTGCTTCGTATCTTTCATCAAGAAGTATGTTGGTGGACTTTACATTGAGATGAAGAATTGCGGGTTTACAATCATTGTGAAGGAAAGAAAGCGCCTTTGCAGTTCCTAATGCGATTTGGAATCTTCTATGCCAATTCAACTCGGTGTTTCTATGGCTGCTGCTGCTACTGCTGGTTCTAGGGAAGATTCTCGGGTGTAAATTATCGTAAAGGCTTCCATTTGGGACAAATTCCGAAAGAATTAATTGCATTGTTGAGGAAAAGTAGTAACCTTGGAAAGAAGCAAGATTCGGGTGACTTAAACCTCCAAGCCTTCTGATTTCTTGCTCAAACTCTTCTTGGCTTTCGATTCTTCCTAAAGTCTCGAGCTTTTTCACTGCAATGGAAACACCGCCTTCGAAATAAGCTCTATAAACCGTTCCAACCGATCCAATCCCAATTATATTATCCTTGTCGAGCAAAGCTTTCGTACCCGCCTCCCAATCTTCATACCTTGAAGGCAAACTCTTGCTAAATAGAACAAGTTTCCCGAATGTTACACCGCCATTACCAGATTCGGTTGAAGCCAGGGTTGTTGTTGTGGTATCGAAAGTGACTATTTCTTCTTCGCTGCGCTTTTTCCGCCTCTTACGAGCTCTAAGGTTCAAAACAAGCACTAGACAGATACCAACCAAGATCACAGCAGCAGCAACGATAACAATGATAACAGAGGTGCTTAGAGCTTTGGTGTTTCTCGATCTTGATCCGGTTCTGAGAGCATTGCATGGTGTTTCGAGAGGATCACCACAGAGGAAAGGATTGTTGGAAAATGAAGAAGCTCCCGAAGCTTGGATCTTTGGGATAACCCCGGAGAGGTTGTTATAAGAAACATTAAAATGTGTCATTCTATTCAAATTCCCAAGGGAAGACGGAATAGGACCTGAAAGCAAATTCTCTGAAAGATCAAGGAACTGGATTCTTGAGAGGTTTCCAAGATTAGGTGGAATGCTTCCATTGATTTGGTTCCGATGCAGATCAAGGATCTCTAAGTTTGTTAAGTTGAGTAGATTCTTAGGGATCTCTCCTTCTAAAGCATTCCCAGAAACATCTCTGCAACAAAACAACAAACATTAACAAAACAAAACAAAACAAAAAGTGAAATTGAAGAATCGAAAACTCGCTAAATATTGAAACAGAAAAAGATTGAAAGACTCACAGTTCAAGAAGTAGTCTGCAATTGGATATTTCCTCTGGAATTTCACCAATGAGATTAAGATTATGCAAATTCAAAACCTGTAGATACTCAAGATTTCCGAGCTCTTGCGGTAGCTTCCCATCGATAAAGTTATTGCCTAATCTAATCACAGAGAGCTTCTCCATCGTCCCCATACCAACGGGTACACTCCCGTTGAGCCTATTCGATTCCAAGTCCAAAAGCTTAAGACTTTTGCATCCGGTTATACCGCTAGGTACATTACCACTTAACACATTCGAAGAAGCATCCAAAAACTCCAAACTTTCACTACAATCAACAATCTCACCAATCTCCCCAATAAACCGGTTTCTAGACACATTGAAATATGTCATGTTCTTGAATCCAAGAACCTCTAACGACACTACTCCATCGAAAGCATTGCTTCCTATATCAACATGGCTCAACCTCTTGCATTTCGATATCTCCTCAAACACATCACCAGACAACACATTCCTTCTCACAGACACAAACTCAAGAACCGGATTATCGCAGATCCTAGGCAACAAACCGGTAATACCATTGTAAGAGAAATCAAAACCGATGAGATCATTACAGTTTACGATTGATTTCGGTATTGATCCTGAGAGATTGTTATGAGACAATGAAACAAATTTGGTCTTGAAGCAGAACTTAAACAGAGAACTCGGAATCTCTCCAAAGAAACCATTTTTAGACAAATCCAAGAATCTTAAATTAGGTAAGTCACCAATAAACTCCGGAATCGAACCAGATAATGCATTGGAACTAACATTGATCTTCCATAAAGTTTGTAACTTTAAGTAATCCAAAGGTAAGTTACCTGTAAACCTGTTGCCAAACAAAGTCAAAACCCTTAAAGAAGTTAAACCGGACAATGCTGGTGCTAAGGTTCCGGCGAGACTTGTGTTCCAAAGAACAACCTTGTCAACAAATCCTTCTGGGTTACAATATACGCCATTGAAGCTATTACAAAGATCTTCGTCTTCATTGGAGACCCAAGAAGCTAAAGTGTTGTATGGATCTTCGATGATGTTGTCTTTGAATTTAAGTAGAATCTCTCGTTCGGTAATTGAATCACAGAAACTTGAAGATACTGCAATAATGTAAACGAAAATGAAAATTTCCCAAATCAGAAAATGAGAAACTCTTCTCATTTTCTCAAATCGAACTCGAAATTACCAAATTGGCATTGTCGGTTATCGAATCCTAAACCGAAAATCAAATCCGGTTTGAGAAATTACGCTATTTTTAGTAGCATTTTGTTTGAAATTGATGAAGAAGAAGAAGATGGAAAGATTCGGAAGCATGAAGAAGTAGCTGCATTTAGCTAAACTCAGTCAAAATGTGATTGAGAAATTTTCAGCATCCTCAACGGCTAAAACCGACAAAAAAACCAAAGGGTAGAAATCAAATAAAAAATAAAATAAAGCCTCGAGAAGTGGTTTTCAA
>CM051368.1:1197506-1222506 GCA_028015245.1 Cardamine occulta
GAATCACGGAATCAAGAAGAAACAATGATCAAGAAACATAGAATAAGATGCAGGAGTTATGAGTTTCTGAACCAAACCCATTTATTAAAAATGAAAGAGAGATTTGAGAGAAGAAGATGAGTGCGTGGAGAGTGATCCCTTGGCTGGAAAGTAAGCAGGTGAAGCAATTTAATACTCTCTTCCGTAAAAACTTTTTTTTTTTTTCTCTTTCTCTCTATGAATCTATATATACATCTGTGGCTTCCACCATGTGAACAAGAACCATGTGCGAGCTTATATTATATGTATGAGAACATATATATATATATATATGTGTGTGTAATTATGTGTTTGTATGTATTTTTATTTATGAGTGGGAGTGAGGAGGAGGGTATCTGTTTGTCTGTACTTACCACCAAGCATTTATTCTCTCTGCCTATAATATAATTTAGAATTTAGATATTAAATGCAATGGATTTAATGAGGATTTTCTGTAAATTTGATCATGTTTGTGATTTTATTTAATTATTTTTGAATGATCTAAAATGTAGATTTCATATAAAAAACCTAAGGATATTCTTTTTTGTTCCGCAAAATAAGTAAATCTTTTCGTTTTCAACTTTTTTTGTTCACAATATGCTATGCAATACTGTATATGCCCGGTCATATTATATTTCAAATTTACTCTAAAACAAACAAAAAAATTAATGTTTCATTTTTCAGTTTTTTGCTAATTAACCATAGTCAGGGTTAACTATTTGACTACTCCAAGATGAAAACTAAAAATTATTTGGCTGGAGCTACTAAAACTTCATCATTCCAAAGTTTTTACCATCTCAACCAGTTGATACGTACGTACACAAGCAGAGAAACCAGTACGTAAAAAGCATGGATATGCCATTTCGACAATTAATTATTCCCTTATTGGTTAAGTTGAAGTTGGTAGTGTATTTTTTACTCTTCCCGATATGCAGTTATGTAACTTATGTTAATAGTGGTATTTCTTATAAGTAAGAGCTTCAATTTCCAATTATGCTTTTTGTCGGAATTCTTTAATTAATCTTTTTTGTCTAGTTCGGAGTACTACTTATAATCTGTCGGATTTTTATGTAAATACATGAATATCATACACTAATGCACTCTAAATCATAAATACTATTACTGTGGTCGCATTTTTTTCAATATCTAATACTCCGATATATGTACATAGCAGTAACAAAATATGATAAATTATTACAAAAAGAAAAAGAGGGATAAATTTCTGTATGACTGTTGTCTTTTTACTTGTATGGAATTTATAATATGACCGTTGATTAAGTACGGTACCTTTTTTTGTATATTTCGAAAAATCAAAGGCTGACTTCTGTTCTTAAGATTCTTCCTATTCTCGACATAAAATTACAAGCTATTAGACCAATGCCCATAATTCCCAAAAATTATATACAGTATGTTTTATTAAATATACAAAGCTTTAGATCTTGATATTTTTTCCAAGATTTAGATCCTATCCCGACTCTAGGATCCTATTGAAATAAAGAACGTTTCCTACTTCTTCCAAGGTTTAGATCCTATTGAAGCCTATACATTGGAGAAAATGATAAAAAATTAAATTGAAGGAATTAAGCAAATTGAAGACGATACTAATAAGTAATTTCAACTAGACAAATTGATGTTAACTCCGAAATGAACTATTTATTTATTTTTGTCATAAGTCGACATTAATGTAAGGAAGAACAAAAAAGAAAAAAAGAAAATTTTCTTTCTTCCACTAACATCACCGTTGGCTAGCTTAGCTGGTTGTCCCCACAACCGAACCCGGTTTATACAAACCGGTTCTTTGTTCAAACCGAAATTATGATACGAAAGTCCGGTTCGAATAACTAATTAAATGCTCTGTCTGGTTCATCTCTCTCTCTGTCTCGCAAAAACAAAAGAGTTCCCGTTTCGGTGGTCGCCGATCAAAGAACGAACGCTTGCCGGAAATGATCAGTGCATAGAAACTTCGAGGTAATATTTGTGAAAAGTAATTTTCGAATTCACCGGAGACCAGAACAAGAAGAATATCAGAATATTTTTGTCCACCGGCTCAAGAAAGGTCTTTGTTTTCAACTGTTACTCTAACAAAATTTCAATACTTCGATTCGATTCTTTCGAAATTAGCCTTTTTCATTAGAAATAGTAAACCCTAATCCAAAGTCTGTAGTTTTATAATCTGTTTTCAATTCGATTTTGTCTCTGTTCTTGCATAGGAACTGAAAAAATGGATTCTGAGCAAATGGACAACACAAGCTTCTCTTCCTCTGAACCAAAGCTTTGCGTCAATGGCTGCGGATTTTTTGGAACAGCTGCTACCATGAACCTCTGTTCCAAATGCTATCACAAACTCAGAATCACCGAAGAGCAAGCAGCCTCAGCTAAAGCTGTTACGTCATCATCTTCGAGCAGCAGAATCAGCGATGGAGGCGAAAAACCGGAGTTTTCTGAACCGCCGATGCCACGGATGACGAGGTGTTTGAGCTGTAACAAGAAAGTGGGATTGATGGGGTTTAAGTGCAAATGTGGGAGTATATTTTGTGGAGTCCATAGATATCCAGAGAATCACGAATGCGAATTCGATTTTAAAGGAGAAGGACGAGATGCAATTGCTAAAGCTAATCAGGTGGTGAAGGCTGAAAAAGTGGAGAGAATGTAGCAAGTAAAAGTAAGCTTAATGTTCTTGCTTTTAAGATCTTTGTGTTATATGTATATATAGTTCTCTGGTTATGATGGTTTAATTGCTCTAAGGAAATGTTAGATCGGTTTGTGCTCTTGGTATTGCGATTTTCGGATGGTTTGGATTCTTGTTTTGTAATAAAAATGTTCACAAAACTTGGTTATATCAGAAATGTGTGTGTACCGATTTTAGCTAGAGGAAGTATTCAAATCTATGTGATCATCTACTAAGAATCTGTGGCAAGACTCATGGGGATTGAAATAGTCTGAAATCTGAAGTAGTCTGAGTATCGGTTTTTTTTTTTCTTAGGTGACTTAGGAAGAAAATTGAGTTTTGTATACCATTTTTTAATTTACCCTGTTTTGTCTTCACTCTCTCCTGGTACTCTCATTCTGAATTCCTCTAGATTCTGAGCTCGATTCTTGTTGTATGAGCTTCAGGTGTGTAACACTTTCTTATATTGATTTGGTTATTTTCTTCCTTGTTGGGTACAGATTGGTAGATTTTTAGACATTGGAAGGTTTAGACAGAAATATTGTAACGTATTAGTTCTCATTTTCTTTCAGCACCGTTACACTACTCATATTCCCAGTTGCGATGTTAACAATATCGACATTTCACCTTTTTTTTCCAGGTCAATGAGATTACTTGTAGCTTTATAGAACACAATCCTAAAAACTTTAAACGCACAAATCTGTTTAAAAAGAAGAATGCTTAACAACAATGGGAACTGCAAACCACGCATTGAAAACAACCATTTAGACCTCAACAAACAAGAATCATCTCTGTTGAAATACATCATTCAAAGAAAAAGACAGAGAGAGAGAAGAAAACTCACAAAAATGGAGAAGAAAATTTAGACCTCACTTAGAATTGGAACTGCAAACGCAGCGGCCATTGCTCTGAGTCCGATAAGAATCATCTCTATTGAAATACAACTTACAAAGAAAAAGAGAGGGAGAGAGTGAGAAATGGAAAGTCATGATAAGCGGACGCATGAAGGTAAGAAACGGGCTTTGGTAGCTTCGTCCTCCCATTCAACACCTTCTAACCAGTCGTCTCTCTCTGTGTACTTTATGACGAGTCCGTTTTCACCACTTGAGCCGCTTTTAGAATTGAGTGGAAGCTTTCTCAGCTTTGGGCAATCGTTTACATTGATTTCCGTAAGACAGGGAAATGGGAGAGGTCTCCAATAAATGTTCTTCAGCTCTGGAAGATGATTCAAATGTAGTTGTTCTAGTTTTTGGAAAGGAACAATCCCTGATTCTTCACCAACTAAAGCTTTTTCTTTGTTTATTATTTCTTCTAGTTCTTCTGCTTCGACAACCCAAAGTACTTTAAGATTTGGAGCGAACATCAGCCACGTCAATTCTTTACAGGATTTGCTAGACCATAGAGAAATCTTCGAGAGGCTTAAGAAGCATGCATTTGTCGGATTGTGCAGAGGAGAAACCATCTCGCTTCTAATGCTTGTAATATGCATCTTTGTCTCAGAAATTGTACATCCCGTGAGAGTGAGTTCATGAACTTTCTCCATACTAGCTAAACGCCATATGTCTGATGATTCGAATTGCTTACCACTGATCTCTAGAACTCGTGTGCAGCACATCAGCTTGTGAGAGCTAAAAAATTGATCCAAACCTGAATCATATTCAGAACCGATCCCTATGGTTAGAATTTCTAAATGTTCCAAGACTAGCACCTCCTCCATTGTGTTGGGATTGTTTCCAACTCCTGAATCCAGTAATTTCACTACTTTCAAATTCAGTAGTGCAGATATCCCAAAAATACTCGAAAGATTATATGTATGCTCCAAATCCAAGTGAATTAGGTTTTTCAACTTTTGTAAACCAACAGGAAGAAATTCTATATCGGTCCTCGATAAGTTGAGATATTTCAGCGAAACCAACTGTGATATTCCTGGCAATCGGGAGAGAAATTGATTACTTGACAGATCCAAAACAACTAGCCTCGGCATGGACCGGAAGAATTCGCCGGAAATATGATCCAAAACAACTAGTGGCCTCTCGTTTTTCTGCAAAAGCAAAGTGGTGAGTTCAAGACATTCCGAACTGCCAAAGATATAATCAATCTGATTAGACATCAGCGACATTCTCGTGACAGCTTTCCAATTCATAAATTTTGGAATTTCATATAACCCAGGACCAGCAAAGACAATGAATTGATCAGATGCGATCCACAAGGCCATTTCACGGACAACATCATGCATATACACTTTATCTGTATCTTCCTCCATCAACAAAGAAGAACGAACAAGGCTACCAATGATCACATAACCCTTGTTTTCAGCCCTTTCCATACCTCCACTGTCTTCTATAATCCCTTCACATATCCAATATTCTATCAACCCATGTTTAGAAATTCTCTCATCTTCTGGAAATAGAGCGCAATATAGTAAACAAAACTTGACATGCTCACCCTTTAGATTATCGTAACTAAACTTCAAAATCGGAAGAATTTCATCCTCCACCTCAGGAAACTCAGCAGCATTTGAGTTCAAAACATCAATTGCGTGATCCCATTCTTGAATCGTCCGTTTGTATGACATGGCTTCGCCAATGACGGTGAGTGCTAATGGTAGACCATGACACTTTTTAGCCACTACGACTGCAAGCTCTGGTATGCTTGGATGACTTTTTAATGTGATCTCTCCAACTTTATTTCGGAACAAATCCAATGCATCATTAGGTGCCAAACATTGGACGTCCACACACTTCCCGAGATCGAGTGGTGAAAACTACTTTACTTCCATTTTCTCTACTTGGGAAGGGGACTCCGATATCCGTTAGATTAACTTTCGCCCATATGTCATCTAACAACAACACAAACTTCTTTCTTGTTAGGACATTGAGTATGTCACATGACTTTTGGTCTTCATCTTTGCGGTTCCAACCATCTCCAGCCATGCCTAGTTTCTTTGCAATATCTTCTTGAATCTTCTGGATTTGTAAATCCTTAGATACCACAACCCAAATCACAAGATCAAAAGCGTCATCTTTTTGGAGAATTTTATTATTGATCTGTGTGAGAAGTGTAGTTTTTCCCACTCCCCCCATACCGTACATACGAAGAATACCCACTCCGTCTTCCATGAGACGGTTCCATGCTGTTTCAAGCATTTTTTTCCGACCAAGGATTGTCGGTTGAATAGGCCTTTCTACCACCTCAGATGCTTGAGTTTGCTCAGCAACCACTTCAAAAACCCCATTAGATCTGAGATTCTCAACCTCTTTCAACATCATGAAAACCCGTTTCCCATAACGATAACTCAATTTTAAACTCTTGGAGCAAAACCCAAAAAGACACAACCTTTGAAGCTCGGTTGTTCTAACACCAAACAAACCATTAAATTTGTTTTCAGTGGTCTCAACTTTACTAAGCCATACCTGGATTTGGTCAAGCCTTCGTAGACCTTTATTCTCCTCTCTCTCCACCCTTCTTAACAAGTCATTTCGCCTTGCCTTCAGCTCATCTATGTTTGTCTCCAAAGCTGAGAGATTCTCCTCGAGGTTGTGAATAAAACTCTCTTTGACACATAACCATTGAGAGACTTGATTCACAACTTGATCACATGACAACGAGACAGAACAGCACCCACCCATCGTTGCACACACAGAAAAAAGAGATTTACAATGGAAAAATAAGTGAAGCAGTTAACAAATGAGTGATAATTGTTAGGAGAGAATAGATGATAAAACAGGGGAAGAAAGATATAGTTCCCTTACATCATTTGTCTCCGGAAAAGCATAGAGTAAAGAATGAGATACTTTTGCTTTATGAATGGGCCCATCCAAAGATGTATAATAGAGAATACCTTGAGTCTTCTCGATGATTGCTTCATTCCCACAATTATAATATTCTTTTTTATTAATAAAACTTAGACAAAAGTTTTACACCCATTGTTGCACAAACGCAGAGAAAGAGAAAGAATCTCCACAAAGGAAAAAAATGTGAAGGTTTTAGCGAATGAGTGATAAATGTTAGGAGAGAAGAGAAGATAAGATATGAAAAGATGAATGAGTTCCTCAAAACAATGACTCCGCCCAAAACGGAGAGATCAAAGTATGAAAAATCTTGTTTTATGGATGGGTCCATCCAAAGATGTCAATGTATGCGTAATAGTAAAATATTTATGAACTAGGTGAGGCGCGGCATAAAATGATTTAAAAGATAATGTATAGGTTTGTTAAAAAAATATTTGAAATGAAGTTATCACCATCCATAATCTCTACATAACAAATTGCTTACTTTAATTTACGGAAGTTTTATTACCGCCTGGAAATTTGGTAATAAATCCAAGCTAATTTGGTAATGTTTAAGTGCAGGTGTACATAAATTATATAGGGTGGTAGGTACAGTAGCATCAAAACTCAGATGACCAAACTATCCTCAATATAATCAAAATTAGAGAACTTTCTGAAGCCAAACAAGACTTTCGAATCTGCAACTTTTCATACCAGTTTCAGAAATAAAATAGTCAAGCCAATCAGACATAACAGAACAGCCAGGACCAAAAAACTCTGAAAGAAATAAAAAATTTTGCAGCTTGAGGATGTTATGAGACTGAAAATCTTTTGTAATATTTTGAGAAAGTGATGTTTATCCGATTGAAACTACAAGAATGGTCTCTGAGTTTGTTTCAATGTTTTGATTTGCATCTTCAAGGAGATGGTTTAATATTTTTAGTGAATAAGCGTTCAGTGGATTTTCTTAATGACAGAGTTTTTATTGATAAATTGATAAAGACATTCTTAAACCAAAGGAGATGATTAATTAAGATGATAATTGTAAGATTATATAATAAGTTTTTTTTTGCTTCTACTTCTTGTTGATGCTGAGGATCTTGTCTCTAAGAAGCCTCCTCATGATTTTACCAGAGAGAGATTTGGGAATTGAATCCACAAAATGAACGGCTCTGACTTTCTTGTAATGAGCTACGTTTGCTGCAACAAAGTTAAGAATGTCTTCTTCCTTCTCTTTCGCTTTCGGATTTATCACAACACAAGCCGCCGGAATCTCCCCGGCTTCCTCGTCCGGTAACCTTTTTCATTACAAAATTTCATGTTTTGAATATTTTTAAAATCTTTAGTATTTCAAGAATTCAGAAGGCAACATATATAATATACTCACGGCACGACTGCAACGTCTTCAACGGATGGATGAGTTAGTAAAATAGCTTCAAGCTCCGCCGGAGCAACCTGCCGGGAAATTAAATATTAAATTTTCATATAATATTCCTGCAAAATTTTGAACCAAAAACCAAATTACCTGAAAGCCTTTGTATTTGATAAGTTCTTTGATACGATCAACGATGAAGATATCTCCATCATCATCAATGTAGCCTATATCCCCTGTGTGAAGCCAACCTTCTTCATCGATCGTTTTCTCAGTCTCTTCCTTGTTCATGAAGTAACCTTGCATTACACATTGGCTTCTCACACAAAGCTCACCGGGAGTGTTCTTGGGGAGTGACCGGCCAGTGTCCGGATCTATGAACTTCACTTCAAGATTCGGAAGTATGAAACCAACCGAGTTTCGTTTCGCGATTCCTTGTCCTTTTTCAGGATCTCCGTGAGTTAATGTGATGCAACTATGCTCCGTTAATCCATACGCCTAAATTATAACACCGTTTTAATTACATTTAACCAAGCAAAAATCAATGAACATAATAATTAGAGGTGTTCTATCCGGTTTATTCGATAACAAAAATTGATACGAAAGTCGAAATAAAAAAAAAGCTGATTCAGTTTAAATTGGTCTCATTTCCTGATAAAATGTTATGAAAGCTGAAAATCGTACCAAATTAAAAACTGACACGAAAAGAAAACTGAAATGTGTAAGATGATTTTAACAAAAAAATACAAATAATAGTAAGATGATTTAGTTCAGTTCTGTTTCAAATATATTTTTAGTAAGAAAATCCTTTAAATTGAATATATATATATATATATATATAAATTTCAAAGGAGATAGAATATATATATATATATATATGCCAAAAAAGAAGATTTTTTTTTTTGAAAATCCTTCAAGATTATATTTCGTAGGAAAAAAATATAAATCTCTTCATTTTTTTGAAAATTCTTTAAGATTATATTTCATAGGAAAAAAAATAAGAATTCAAACCAAAACCGAGACGGTTTAACCAAAACCATTATTACCTAATGAGTAGGAAAAAAAAAGGAGATAGGTCTAAATTAGACTTTACCTCTTGGACTTGGACATTAGGAAACTTGGCTTCAAAGGCAGTAAGAAGCTCAGGAGCTAATGGAGCAGCAGCAGTCATAACAGAACGGAGTTTAAGCTTCGAAAGATCAAACTCATCAACAATTGGATTCTTAACAAGATTCAATATAATCGGTGGAACAATAGGCGCAAACGAAACCTCATGCGCAATCAAAGCATTCAAGAAAATCCTTAAATCATACCGACTCATAGCAACAACTTTGCCTTTATTCTTCATCGTAGCACAACATATTCCAACGATACCGTAAATGTGAAAGAACGGGATCAAACCAAGCGTCACGATCTGACCAATCATTTCAGTCCGGACGCTGAAAAGAGAAGAGCAAAGATTGGCTATGAGATTGCGATGTGTCAGCATTACTCCTTTTTGTAATCCTGTTGTGCCTGAAGAGAAAGGAAGTGCACAAAGATCTGTCTGAAGAATCTCTTCTTTGTTGTTATCTCCTGATCTGTCTCCTGCTTCTAGAAGATCTTTCCAGTTTACTGCTCCTTCGATCTTCTCTTCACCTAACACTATTACTGGTAAACCTAGCGTCTTCACCTGTCCAACAAAACCGTACTGGATCTTAACCGAACCGAACCAAACCAAACCGAAAATAATGTCCAAATTTTCACACATTAAAACCGATCCAGACTTAGTCCTGCCTAAGCAAATTAATCAAAATCATTTATAAACATATATATTAAGGACATAGATGTTTTAATTACCTTTTCAAAGTTAGTAGCATCGGTGATGATTCCTCTAGCACCAGAAGCTTCAACTTGCTTCTTGATCTCGGAGACAAGAGCCGTTGGATTTGCACCGGAGAAGACTCCACCGGCAGACATAATGCCAAGGGCAATGATCCCATACTCCGCCACGTTTGGTAGAACCACAACCATTACTTGACCTTTCCTTAGTCCAAGTGAAGTCAACGCTTTGGCTAGCCTCTTCGTGTCCCTCACTACATCACCGTACGTCAGCGCTTTTCCGGTCACCGCTTCTACAAACGCCACTTTCTCTGTGAATTCTTCCACTCCTTGGAGCACAAACTCAGGCTTTTTTCAACATATCCATTGATTAGTAAGTTTCCATTAGTATACAAATAGATTATGTTTCATATGTTATAATATAAGGGTAGTCTTATAAACCGAACCAAACCGAATCTGACCTAAATTTTAGACTTAAACCAGACTAAACATATATAGAAAGTGGATACCAGTGTAAGATTGTCAGGAATGGGCACTGATGGATATAGACTGCGGAAAATGTGTTCATTGTCTTGCTTTTGACCCTCCATTTTTTGCGGATTAGTATTTGATTTATGTGTTATGAAAGAGTGAATATAAATAGGAAGATAATTTTCTTGTTCATGTCATGTCATATATGATGCAAACCAATATTGGTAATTAAGAGAATGGTCTTTGACTCTCTTAGACATATAGGTAAAGTTTTGTTGAGTCATGGAAATGCTGTGAAAGATATGATTTATACTTGATGGAGCCCAAGAAAAACATCTTTAAATGTAGTTGTAAAGGCCCGTATTTTAAGTGAGTAAAAGCCCCAAGCTTCAAGAAATAAAGTCAAGCTTTCAAAACATTTGATTAGTGTATTAGACTAGTCGGTTTAAGTAAACCGTGTAATTACGATGATTTGATTATTAGACCAAAATCCTTGTCTACCAAACTTTATCTACTAGATTTTCATACTAATTTTTTGAGTTTGGAATTTTTAGGTGGATTGGTAGTTAAAAATCTTGTAAATATGTTGTTTCATAAGGTTTTTGAATATTCCACTAACTAAATATAATCCGTTAGATCATTTATAATATTAATTGAAAATGGAGAGCAACATTCTGAATGTGGGTTGCTAACCGTGGTTGGTTTGGATCTCATTTATATGATTTGTATTTATTTCTTTTGTTTGCAGCCAGCAAAATCTATATCTTGCTTCTTTTTCTTTTTCTGTGAAAAATATATCTTGCGTTCAAAATTATCTTCAATATTTTCAATTTTGAACTATAGACTTTTCAAGTTGTTTGTTTCTTTCTGTTTTGTCAACTCGGATATAAGTTTCTCTATTTTTCTTTTATGCCATATGCGTTTATCTACCTATGTATACATCTCTGGGTAAATGATTTTAGGATGTATTTTTTAATTCATTCTAAATAAAATCTTACTTTATTTTTTTTTTGTTTTAATCAAAATTTCTTCAACTAAACTATAAAAGAAAGAAAGAAAGATTGTCACATCGTATATTTTTTCTGTATGTACAAAGACAAAGATACCCTTCCTAAGCCAGCGGAATCGCGTCTAAGACTGAGGGTATAAAAGACAATACGTGTAAGTACTAAATGACGGAGGATTTTAAGAAGCGCGTAAATAACACGCGTCCACGTCATATATTCTGGAAAGTGGGTAAGAAAGGGGAAGGATCAGATTTTGCTCAGCTTCAAGCGAGTATCGATTTCACGTGAGTTAGGTTAAGATAACGACACGTGGCTTACTCTGACCGTTGGATCGTTTATGAGTACGAGACATCAAATTAGAGTGGAAGGCACGCAAAGGTTTTGGACACGTGGCATGAGATGAGAGCTGGACATTTGATCGTCACGTGCCAGTATTGGTGGTAGAATTTATTGTTCCATTCGTGATGGGAGGGAGGTCTAAAAATAATTTGCGTCAAAATTCAACCTACGTAAAAGAAAAAAAAATTGATAAACAATACGATATTACGACTAGACAAAAAAATAGTATCAATGATAAACCAATTTTAATTTAAAACGCCGTTACATTCACTAAATTCGTAGTATTGCTAATTTTAAGATTTTAAGAAAATTTTGATAAATAGCACTAAAGAAAAAGTTGCTCAAAAATACCATCTTATTACATGTTTTCTAAAACCTCATAAACATTGTATAAAATTCATTATAAAACCTTATAACAGGCTTAAGAAAATTTTATAAATCTGTATTTGTGATATTTTTGAAAATAGGCAAAAAGTGATATTTTTGAAAAGATCTAATTTTTATGTATGTATAAGTTTGAAGTATTCAGTAATTTTAGTCTAAATCATGTAATTTTATAAACTTGTCTCTTTACTTACTATAACTTGTCCCGGTTAAAGAACTAAAGCAATGATATTTCTTTGCTTTGATTCTTTGAATCTGAATTAAAAATGTACAACATTCTTATATATCATCGAATACAAGAAACTAAAAGATATTAATAAAATCAATTTTCTCTTCTAATACCGAAACAATCTCCTCTAACCAGATAAACTAACTACACTTGGATCAAGATCAATCGAATTTATCGCCCTTAAACTATTAAAACCAAAATGAATTAATTCTAAACCAACAAATAAACGCATGTTAAGTTTCCCAGAAACTACTAATTACCAAAAACAATTTTGGTAAATAGTAACATGCGCCAGTCATGGTCGTCCATGTGACCATATTTTAATAAACAGAGCTAAATTGAGAAACCTAACAAGTGTTTGATGTATATATATACACGAATACAACTTTGATAGGACACTGTGAAAACGTGCTTTGCTTTGCGCTATGAAAAAGGATCTACCCAGAGAGAGAAACTGAGAAAGTAAACAGTATCTTGAATCTTCGATCGTATTATATAACCAGAAGTGAGAGATTAGCTATGTGTTTTGAAAGAAGGAGAAGCTGAGGTTAAACGAAATCGTATTAAAGGTGGAGAGTGAGAAATGGCGATGAATGGTTATTTAGATGAGTATGAGAAGCTTGTGATTAGGATGAACACTCCCAGGTTTTGTGTTTTTTTTTTAATCCTTTCCTCTGTTTTATTTACGGTTTTTGTTTAATTTCTCCAAGATTTTATGTAATATCACATTGGTTTTGGCTACAAATCTCTAAAATGTTTTGATCTTGGGTTCAATTTTTTTTTTTTTTTTTTTTTGGTCATGAGGCATGCGTATTTCCAGGGTTCTATTTTGTTCTCCGGGGAAAATAATTTCTTGACGAGTTT
This sequence comes from Cardamine occulta, assembly GCA_028015245.1. Classification (NCBI taxonomy): domain Eukaryota; kingdom Viridiplantae; phylum Streptophyta; class Magnoliopsida; order Brassicales; family Brassicaceae; genus Cardamine; species Cardamine occulta. The sequence continues at coordinate 1,210,450 of CM051368.1, forward strand.
CTTTGAATTTTTCTGTTTGTCCCCTTTTATTTCGTTTATAAGTTTCTGATTAGTTTTAATAAATTAGTATTGAATTTACTCTTTATTGAAAACACGATCGTTTAATTTAAATAAGAGATCTACTCAAATAAGAGATAATATCATTACTTCAAATTGGTATTTAAAAAAAAAAGTGTGATTGTCTTGTTGTCTTTTTTTTTTTTGATTAAGGACTTGTTGTCTTTTTCTAACTTGGTCTTCTTCGTTTAGGGATTTTTCCCAACTTCTTTTTACATAAATTTGGGAAATCTCAGAAGACTTTTTATCTCTAACTTTTGTTACATTCAAAATTTTCCAATTTTTAATATTTTAAAACTTCCATAAAGGGAAAAAGATTGACAATTTGGATTAAACATATTACAGGGTCGTGATCGACAATGGGGTATGTTCTTCTGCGACAATTGTCAAGGTTAGTCATTTTCATTAAAATATCTTACATGTTACAACCATTAAAAATATAAATTAAGGTTTAAATAAATAAAATAAAATATTCTGATTTTAAAAAAAAAATTTGTTTGGTTTTTCTTAGTTTTTTTTTGTTTTTGTTTTGATGAAGTGGTTTTTCTTAGGTTGACAGCTCGAGAAGAAATGGGATATTGTTGGATGCCGTACAGATTCTGTCAGATCTTAACCTCTCCATTAAAAAAAGCTTACATTTCCTCTGATGGAAGATGGAATATGGATGGTAATTTAATTAAATTCATCAACACAATTACAAATTTCATAAATATTAAATATTTTGAACATTTTTATTAATTTCTGGTTACTGCAGTATTTCATGTGACTGATATAAACGGAAACAAATTGAATGATCAGAGCGTTTTAAGCTACATTGAACAGGTAACTATTAATAGTACTATTTTATAGTTTCATTATTTCATTTTATTCCAACTTTGGGTTTGAAGTTTGAATGATGTTTGAATTCAAGAACTTAATTTTTGGAAATTCAAGAATTTAAATGTTATCTTTTGCGTGTTGGTTTTAACAGTAAACAGTATACTATGGAGAAAGTATTGAAGCCAACGGTTTAACGGCCCTAGAGTTAACCGGATCAGACCGTGTCGGATTACTATCTGAAATCTTTGCGGTTCTCAATGATCTCAACTGCAATGTAGTTGATGCTAAGGTCTGGACACATAATGGCAGAGTAGCCTCCATAATCTATGTCAAAGACTATAGCTCGGGATCTCCGGTTCATGATTCCAATAAAATTTCAAGAATCGAGGCACGTTTAAGACATGTTTTGAAAGGTGATAATGGTGTTGCAAGGACTTGTGTTTCAATAGATTTGACACATACTGAACGGAGACTTCATCAGTTAATGTTTGAAGATAGAGACTATGAGAGGAGAACAGAGGAAGAATCTTATATGGTGGTTGTAACGGTTCAGAATTGGGCCGAGTGGAGTTATTCGGTTGTTAATGTACAATGTCAAGACCGGACAAAGCTTCTTTTTGATGTGGTGTGTACGTTAACTGATATGGAGTATGTTGTGTTTCACGCTACTATCAACACTGCTTCTGTTCAGGCTTACTTGGTATGTTTCTTGATCAGAAAGATTCGTTCTTTTTGTGATGAACTTGGAATCTTTATGTGTGTTTTCTTTTTCAGGAATTCTATATAAGACACAAGGATGGATCACCGATAAGTTCAGATCCGGAAAGGCAGCGAGTGATCGAGTGCTTACAAGCTGCAGTAGAAAGAAGATCATCCAAGGTTAGAAATGATGTGAAATCTTAGCCGTTTGATCAAGTTTCGATCTTATGATCTAGAGATCTTATCCTTAGTTCTTGTGTTTCTGGTGTTAGGGTGTGAGATTGGAGCTAAGACAACCGGATAGACAAGGTTTATTAGCTGAAGTAACGCGGATTTTCAGGGAAAACGGTCTGAATGTTACGAGAACAGAGATATCAACGAGTAATGATATGGCTACAAACATATTCTATGTGACGGATGCGGGTGGAAATGAGGCTAAACCAGATTTGATTGAATCGGTTAGGGCGAAAATCGGGTTTGAGTCATTGAGAGTAAAGGAAATGCCATGTGTGAACCATAAAAAGGGTGATGGAGAAAGAGATCAAGAGAGAAAGGCAGTGTTGGTTTCACTTGGGAGTTTAGTTTGGAGAAATCTCTTCAACTTTGGTATGATCAAATCATGTTATTAATTAGGGGTTAGATCTTAATCAAGGTTTAGGTTATGTGTCTAGTAAAAAGTTTAATCCTTTGGAGATGGTTGGAAAAGTTTGGTCTATACAATGTACATAGAAAATGGGGTATAATTAGAAATTGGAGTTCAGAAATTGCTTACTTTATTCTTGATTAGGAAGATCTTATATACAATGGTGGTGATTTATTGTACAAAGGTTATAATACTAATATTACAGTTATTGCTATGTTCATAGTTTGATGATTTTGGTGTTCCATTATGACTATATTATAAATATTCAACCAATATTAATATTATGATTTTGGTGTTGAATTATGATCCCATAAACATTATAATTAAATTATTATTTTGTTTACTTTAGTTATTGCATATATTATAAGTATTCACCTACATTCATCTAATTAGATTTCCATTTAGAAAAAAGCATTTATAAGAACTTTCATATATTTACATTAGAAAATGTTTTAGCTTTATCATATAAGAAAGCATTATCAAAATCTAAAACAAAAATTTTAAACAATTGTTTATTCTTTTGCTATAAACTATTCATCTACTCATTAATTTTAACTACATTGATTGTACATGTTGATATAAGGATTTCAAACTTATAATATTTTAGTATTTAGCTATAGTTATTTAACTTATCTTATATTATATGGTGTTTAGAAAAAAAAAAAAATTTAAATCTGCACATACCAAGACGGCAAGACATAAGTTTAATGGTTTGTACTAGTATTACGTCACCGCTTACTCTAAATTCAAATCCCCATTTGTTGGAAAAAAAAAACTATCCAGTTTATTTTAAAACAAATGGATGATTATTTACTTAAATTTTATTAAATTAATATTAAAATTTACTTTTAAAAGGATGGTAAATGGGCATACTTGTTATCATCATAACTTAAAAACTTATAATGTCCACTTCAAGAATCCCAAACTTCTCTCGCAAGAACATAAATATTATACTCAATTACACAGACATATTGTTATAGCTTGCGTAGCAAGAGACAGATGTGTATATGCTTAAATTATTAGAATCTTCGATCTATGTCTATATAATATGTATTGAGCTTGGAAGTTTTACAATAACTTCACACAACAGACTTTTTCCACTAATCTTCTCAGCAAGAAATCGTGGTATTTTCCCGGAAAGTTACTCTTAATTCATATTTTCCTGTCAAGTCACTCATTTATTAATATAGATAGAACTCAGAAGAAGATGTTCAACATTATAATCAATGTCATGGAGATGATCTGGAGAACAATTGTTTCAATATTAATGCTCTTTTTCTTCTTGAGATATTTCTATATTCCTCCAAATCCTCTTCTTGTTTTCTTGTTCCTCAGTTTGATTCTTTTCTTGTTTATCATCGATCATAATCGCTCTGTTTATAAAGAAACCGAAGAATTTTATAATCTCACAAGATATTACTATGATGATTGTTTTAGCTGCTATTATAATGGCTATCATGAAGTTGACAATGATAGTTATATATGGAATGATGATGAACCTTATAGCCAATGGAATCAAGACGGTGGTGATGATGGTATTGAAAACATTGATGATGATGATATTCATGCCCATGGCGATGATGATGATGATAATGATACGTTAACGAGTAGGATTGAAGATTACATTGCAAATGTTTACAATGGATGGAGAGAAGAGAGACGAGCAGAGAATCTATTTGTCTGATCTTTTCAAAACTCTGTTTTCTTTTTTTCTTTGTCTCTGTACATACGCAGTAATTGTTGTGGTGTGTGTACATAAGTTTGGGTTACATCAGCGACATTTTACGACTGATGGATCTGCTATTTTATCGTAACAGATACACATGTATTGTGAGAACAATAAGAATGCGTTGAGAAGTAACCATTAGAAAAGAAACATGAAAGGCTTATTCACCTCAAGGATGCTTTGACTACTCTTCTCTGAAGGATGATGAAACTGTTTAAGAAAGCATGTCAAGAAAGCTTTTGTCCAATCTCCCATCATGTAACATATTAGTCACCAAGCCAAAGGTTGAAGCATCTCCAACAAACCCGCAACTCCTCATTTCTTTGATGAGTTCAGCTGATGCTGCTTTGTCACCATCTCTAAGGCGTGCTCTGATCAGTGTATTATATGTACCGCTATCTGGGAGTGGCCCGTCTTCTTTCATTTCTCTAAACAATGCATCTGCTTTTTGTTGTAAGCCTTTCCTGCAAAATCCTGAGATCATTATATTGTATGTTATAACATCGGGCTGCATTCCTTTGAGGCTGAGGCTACAAAATAAACCCCACGCATCTTCAACCTCCCCAGCCTTGCACATTCCTTCAATCATAATATTATATGTGAATATATCAAGTTTTATTTCACTCCTTTTCATATACTCGAATACCACCAAAGCTTTCTCTAGCTTCCCATTGTTACAGAGTCCATTTAACAAAATGCTGTATGTCACAATATTGGGAGGCACACCCCTAGAAACCATCTGTTGGAAAACTTCTTGGGCATTCTCATAATCCCCAACTTGAAAAAGCCCTTGGATAAGAGTGGTGTAAGTGACTGTGTTGCCAACCAAACCTCTTTCAGACATCTCGCGAAAGAGTTCCATACCTTCCTCTACTCTCTTAGACTTACAAAATCCATTAATGAGAGTGCTATATGTCACAACATCTGGAAGACAGTCCTTGCTAACCATGAACTCAAACATCTGCTTGGCCTCGTCTAGGCGATCATGCATACAAAACCCATTGATCAGTGAATTATATGTGAAAATATTAGGATCTACAGACCTTCGGATCATTTCACCGTACAGTTTTTCACCTTCCAATAGCTTCCCTTCTTTTATAAACCCATCGATCAATGCACTGAAAGTAACAACATCGGGGTTGATTTCCCTCCCAATCATATCACTAAGTAACCGAGAGGCATCACTCCATCTTCCATAATTACAAAGGCAACTTATGAGGGAGTTGTAGATATAAACATCCGGAGTAATTCCTTTGTTCTTCATTTCATTGAACAGGTCGAGTGCATCATTCACGTGTTTGTGCTTGCAAAGACCATCAATGATTGTGGTGTAGATTACGACATTCGCCTCTATTTTCCCAGCTTCCATCTTTTTTAGCAGATTTAAAGCCAAATCAGTATCACCTCTCTTGCATATTCCATTTACCAGAACGCCATAAGTAAACAGATCTGGTTGACAGCCTTTTCTTACCATTCGGTCAACGAAAGCCACTGCTTCTGAAGCTTTGCTGTTGAGAAAAAGTCCATGGATTAGAGTGTTGAATGTGACGGTATTAGGTTGATATCCCATTTCCACCATTTGATCAACCAGAGATACTGCATCCGAAATCCTATTCTCATGACAGAGACCATTGAGCAATGAGTTAAGTGTGACAATGCCGGGCTCATGACCGAGTTTCATCATCTTGCCAAGTATAGCAAAAGCAAGAGAGAGCTGAGAGCGGCGGCAAAAACAGTTAATCAAAATACTGTATGTATACTGATTATGTGCAATTCCCAAATTTTGCATCTGCTCGCCCAGAGAGATGACAACATCAAACTTCTTCATCTTCCCAATAGCACTCAACAATTTACTGAACTCAATAATTGAAGGTAAAGGACTAGACTTGACCATTTCACTGAACAAATCAACCGCATCATCTAACTTAATATCTTCTAGTAGACCATTTCTGAATATCTCTCTGTAATCAGTGACACTAGACAAAGCTCGTCCCCATCTACCAAAGAAACTGCAAAGACTAAACAATGGAAGGGCAGTTCCAGGATTACCTTTCTCCAGAATACGCCAATTAGTAAATCTCATCATCTTCTCAATTTTTGCAATGAATCTTATTTTCAAGCGAGAAGAGGACAAAGAGATACACCAAAATCTGCAGAATCACTTTAATAGTTAGGGGAGTTGTTAATTTGGGTGTAAATGAGATAGCTTTACACAGTAAACGACGAATGTATGATCATTACAAACATCATAGAACATCCAATTAGAAATTATATGCATCTTCACTAATTGAATCGACCTTAACAAGAAAAGATGGTTTTGGAGAACTCAGAACAAACTCCGGTCACCGAAAAAATGCAAATACTACAATAAAAACATAACCAGATTATCTAAGAACTCAATCAACAAGAAAAACCCTAAAAGCCAAACAAATCTAGAAAGAGAAAATACAGAGAGGTTGTTAAATGACGAACCTTTGATTACCAGACGAGAATCTCCCAAAACAGGCTTCAAGAATGATAGATAATAAATCTAGAACCGGTTCAATGTTGGTCTTGGATTTGAAACCGGTTGATGTTGGTTCCGAGAAATCCGGTTATTTCAAACCCTCTTATGTAGTTATGTTTAAAATGTCTCATTTTAGATATACATTATAAAAACATATTATACAGAAAAGATTGTGTATCCAAAAAAACAGAAATGAGTGTATTTAAAGACTTATCTTAGATCTTGAAGAAACACAATTAAAACAGAGCTGAGAGATGATTAACCAAACCAAGTTATTTTTTTGAACTTAAAAAGAACTAGAAATTTTGTCTAAACAATCATTCAAATAAAGAATTGTCAAACAACTTAAAAAACGGAATCCAAACTAAAACCATATAATAATTCCAAACCAAAACTTCTTGTGATGCTCTCACTACTGATATTGTGTTAACCTAACAATGAAATACACAAAGCACCACAGTAATGATCATGAAATACACAAAACTTCTTCATGAAGCTCACACATATAGCATTAGATCATGAAATCACTAGAAAAGCTTTGAAGGGAAGAGAGTTTCATAAATCCTCTTCTCTCGAGAATAAACTGTTTTAAGAAAGCATATCCAGAAAGCTTTTGTCCAATCTCCCATCATGTAACATATTAGTCACCAAGCCAAAGGTTGAAGCATCTCCCTCAAACCCACAACTCCGTCTTTTGACTGCTCCAGAAAGCTTGGATCATCATTTTCAGGTAATCTGATATATTTTATGCCAATTAATCAGAGTTTAGCTTCCATACAGTTCATTTAGGCAAATTCCCCGCTGTTAGTGATGCTCATTAGTCATTCTTAAACTGCCAATTTAGGCAATTTTAATTTCTTACTGGATGCAGAAATTTATTGTCCGCTGCTCAATTCCTTTTGGAATGGAGCAATGAAACGTTTACACAGTCTTATGTCCATCTTAACTTTAAACTATGTGAAAACTAAATTTATAAAAGATTTTTAAGGACTAAAATGATAAACAAATAAGTTAGTAAGATTAATTATAAGATACATAATTAAAAGGACGAAAATGAAAAAAAAAACATGAAACCTCAAATCTGAGGTTTTGAAGTTGCTTTTGAAAGACAAAAAACCTTAAATTTGAGAATTTGAGGTTTTTTTGGAGATGGCTTAGCCTCAAAAGCTTATTTGTGTCTCTGTCTCATCCACCAAACTATGAAGCTTCTGTTTATTAAGAACATTTGCATCTTCTTTCACGTTAGCATTTTTTATGGCAATAAATTTTGTTCCTTTGAATTTGAACACTTCAATTAAATTTTTGGTAGTAGAATTGGTTAATCTCATATTCTACTTCAAAATGAGCACAAAACCCCTACTAATATATATGAACGGTACTATAAACTACGTTTTTGTTTTTTTTTTGTCCCAATTTTTTATATCTAATATAAGATGAGAACTATATCTAATCCACATGTAACATAATGACCGGATTGACAAGTAATCACTAGAGGAAACAACAAAAATATGCTCTTTTATGTTGGGATATTGCAGCTGCTACACTGTCATTTACTCAACAATCAACTTCTCGCCTCTCGGCAACAATGAATGCATTTAGTTGTTAAATTGCATCGAGGAACCGCCTTCAATGTGGGATCAGCTGCGAACTCAGGGAACTGAAACTGTGTCTTCTCATTGCTAGTGTCTTCGTTTGCACCTCCAACATTGAGGCTTGAGCTATGGAGATTGTTCTTCGGTTACTCTGCACTTCATCCTCCCCTCAGTCCCCTGATTTTTTGACCAAATTCATCAGAGTATTTGTACCTGCGCCACAAGTTGCTCTGATTTATAAAACCTCTATTTGCCAATATCTACCAAAAGCGAGAGAAACAGCCTGAGAAGTATGCTAATATAAGGCAACATCGAATTGTTCATATGTACACAATGATTTGCACCATTTTCTTCTGTAGCAGAAACTAACAATTCGAAGTTCCCTATTACACCAAACAAAGATAAAAGTTTCCAAGTTTGATAATCCCCTTTGAGAATGTCTCGTTTGTAAAATATAAATATATAAATAATATGTTCACCAAATATTCAACAACACATTAAGTTCAGTTATTGGCGACTTTACCAGAAAGCTAATCAAACATATCCATGGACTGTGTCGAGAAGCAATAAAAAGAAAAGTAACATAAAAAGCTGATTTACCTCAACCATGTCTTTAAGAAAGCATGTCCAGAAAACTTTTGTCCAATCTGCCATCATGAAACATATTAGTCACCAAACTTATTGTTGAAGCATCTCCAACGAAACTGCAACTCCTCATTTCTTTGATAAGTTCAGCCGATGCGGCTTTGTCACCATCTCTAAGGCGTGCTCTAATCAGTGTATTATATGTACCACTATCTGGGAGAGGCCTGTCTTCTTTCATTTTCCTGAACAAGGCATCGGCTTCCTCCTTTGAACCCTTCGTACAAAATCCTGAGATCATTGTATTGTATGTTATAACATCGGGCTGCACTCCTTTGAGGCTGAGACTGCAAAATAAATCCCAACCATCTTCCACCTTCCCAACCTTGCACATCCCTTCAATCATAATATTATATGTAATAATATCAAGTTCTATTTCACTCTTTTGCATATAATCGAATACCACTAATGCTTTTTCTAGCTTCCTGTAATTACAAAGTCCATCTAACAAAATGTTGTATGTCCAAAGATTGGGAGGCACACCAAAAGAAACCATCACTTTGAATACTTCTTGGGCGTTCTCACAATCTCCAGCTTGAAATAACCCTTGGATTAGTGTGTTGTAAGTGACTGTATCGCCAACCACTCCTCTTTGAGACATCTCGTGAAAGAGTTTCATACCTTCTCCTACCTTCTTACACTTGCAAAAATCATTTATTAGAGTACTATAAGTCACTACGTTTGGGAGACAATCTTTGCTAACCATGAACTCAAACATATCCTTGGCCTCATCTAGGCGATTATGCATACAAAACCCATTTATCAGTGAATTGTAAGTGACAATACTTGGATCTATAGACCTTTTGATCATCTCCTTGTACAATTTTTCTGCCTCTAAAAGCTTCCCCTCTTTCACAAATGCATCGATCAATGCATTGAACGTAACAACATCGGGGTTGATTTCCCTCTCAATCATCTCACTGAGTAATCGAGAAGCATCACTCCATCTTCCGTAATTACAAAGGCAGCTTATGAGGGAGTTGTAGGTAACAACATCCGGTCTAATTCCTTTGTTCTCCATTTCATTGAACAGATCAAATGCATCGTTCAAATTTCTGTATTTGCATAGACCATCGATGATTGTGTTGTAGATTACAACATTAGCCTCAATTTTCCCTGCTTCCATCTTCTTGAGCAAATATAAAGCCAAATCAGTATCACCTTTCTTACATATTCCATTGACTACAACGCCGCAAGTAACCAAATTTGGTGGACAACCTTTTACAACCATCCGTTCAACTAAAGCCACAGCTTCGGAAGCTTTGTTGTGGAGAAAAAGTCCATGAATTAGAGTTGTAAATGTGACTGTATTGGGTGAATATCCCACTCCCACCATTTGGTCAACCAAAGCAACGGCATCTGAAATCATCTTACTGTGACAGTAACCATTAAGAAGCGAATTGAGGGTGACTATGTCTGGCTCATAGCCGAGTTTCATCATCTTCCCAAGAATAGCTAATGCAAGAGAGAGTAGAGAGCGGCGACAAAAACAGTTAATCAAAATACTGTAAGTATAGAGATCATGTGAAATTCCCAAATTCTGCATCTTCTCACCCAGAGAGATGACAACATCAAACTTCTTCATCTTAGCAACAGCACTCAACAATTTACTGAACTCAATAATTGAAGGATAAGGACGAGACTGTACCATTTCACTGAACAGATCAATCGCTTCATCTAACTTAATATCACGAATCCCATTTCTACTAAACTTCTCTCTGTAATCATAACTTGAAACAGAGAAAGCTCGTCTCAGAGTTGCAGGATTACCACTCTCCAGAAGACTCCGATGAAAAAGTCTCTTCGTTTTAGATGCAATCGCAAAAGCTCTCCTCATTTTCATCTTCTCGATTCGGTTTCACCTGATTGGGCTTCGAAAGCTATAATTGATTCAATCTGCCCTAAATGCGAGAGAGATAAAGGGATAGAGATTTCGTACCGGGTTTTAATTTCGGTTCTACCCGGTTAACCCTAAAGATGGAATTTTAAAAAAAAAAATTAAAATGTTTGAAGACGATGGATTTCAGTGCCGTTGGATTCTTTATGTATTTTGAGTTTTTGACGGTTGAGATTTTCAGTTTTCACCTAATCATTTCCGATTCATTCTGTATTCTCTGGTTTGGTTTAGTTTTATATTTTTGTGTCACTACTAATGAAACAAGGATTTGGCAGAGACTAAAGAGAGGTTCGGAAAACAAAACTGACCTGCATTTTCTTCATTGTAGCTTGTAATCAAATCTATAATATGTCAATTTTAAGTTGACTTTGGTTATTAGCAGCTCAAAAAGGAACCGTAATGGCTGTGAATAAGACAAGTTAAGAACAAGACACATCATAAGAAAATGCATGGCTGTTCTTAAGTGCAAGTTTTGTAAAAATGCTAAGAACTTCACTTTTCCTAGGCACTTTCGTGTTAAATGGAATCATAATCAACAATAAAGTAACAGATTAACTGTAAGAAGAACTTATCTATAACCTATGGAAGGCAGATCCTAAAGGTGACTATGGACGTTTTTATCCAGAATCTACATCTTCATGATCGTCTTGTAATAGCTTGTGTGTGTATGCATGATATTGTTCGTGAAATGGCCTTATGGATCGCATCTGATTTGGGAATACAAAAGGAGGCTTTCATTGTGCGCGCAGGTGTTGGGTTGTCTAAAATTCCAAAGGTGAAGAATTGGAACGTTGTGAGAAGAATGTCATTGATGAAAAACAAGATTCACCATCTCGCTGGCAGTCATGAATGTCTTCGAACTCACAACTTTGCTCCTCCAAGGAGGGCAACTAAGAAATATCTCGAGTGAATTCTTCAAGTCCATGCCACAGCTAGCTGTTTTGGATCTATCATTTAATGGTAGTCTCTTTGAATTACCCGACGGGATATCAAATCTAGTTTTCTTGCAATATCTAAACTTGTCATCTACTAGTTTAAGTCATTTGCCTCAGGGTCTACAAGAGTTGAGAAAGCTAATTCAGTAATTCACTTGGATTTGGAGGGAACAAGTAAGCTCCGTAGTATTGTTGGGATATCAAGTCTGCAGAATTTGAAAGTTTTGAAATTAGAAGGTTCTGGTTTTACATGGGATCTCAATACAGTGGATGAGTTGAAAGCCTTGGAACATTTAGAAATTTGAACCATAGAAATCGATTATAGGTTGGTGAGTTCTGGTGCAGAGAATTTTTTGAGCTCTCATAGGTTGATGAGTTGTACACAATCTCAGAATTTGGTTTCAATCCTTGATCTTAACTCTATTCGCCAGCTTTTTATTTTACTTCCAAATTTATGTGTTATCCTTCTTCTGCCATTGTATTCGTTTTCGTAATAAACTAAAACGCCTATTAAAGTGTGAAACACATTTATAAGGACCAT
>CM051368.1:1222606-1322606 GCA_028015245.1 Cardamine occulta
AACTCAATATTGACTACTTACTACTAAGGCTTAGCCTCGAAAGCTTATTTGTGTCTCCGTCTTATCCACCAAACAATAAAGCTTATGTTTATTAAGAACATTTGCATCTTCTTTCACATTTGCATTTTTTTTTTGGCAATAAATTGTGTTCCTTTGAATTTGAGAACTTCAATTAAATTTTGATCTTAGAATTGGTACATCTCATATTCTTCCTCAAGATGTCCACCAAACCCCCTACTAATATATATGACCAGTAATATTGCTCATGAGGCTCATACACAACATCAACTCAATATACATATATATCTAATCCACATGTAACATAATGACTGGATTGACGAGTAATCACTAGAAGAAACAACATAAACATGTTCATTTCTCATCCTCTTAAGACATGTGAACTGGTTTTCCTCAATCTGGCTCTCAAATTGCATTCCAGTGAATGCAATTTAGTTGTGAAATTGTATCGAGGAACCGCCTTCAACGCAGGATCAGCTACGAAATCGGGGAACTGATACTGTGTCTTCTCATCGCAAGTGTCTTCTATTGGACCTTCAACATTGAGCTATGGAGATTGTTCTTTGGCTAGTCTGCACTTCATCATCCTCTGTATTTTGACCAAATCCATAAGTGTATTTGTGCCTGCACCACAAGTTGCTCTGATTCATAAACCTCTATTTCCCAGTATCTACCAAAAGACGGAGAAACAGTCGAGAAGTATGCCAATATAAGGCAACATCGAATTGTTCATATGTACACAATGATTTGCACCATTTTCTTTTGTAGAAGAAACCAACAATTTGAAGTTCCCTATTACAACAAACAAAGATAAAAGTTTCCAGATTTGATAATCCCCGTTGAGAATGTCTCGATTGTAAAGTATATATAAATAATATGTTCACCAAAAATTCAACAACATATTAAGTTCAGTTATTGGCTACTTTACCAGAAAGCTAATCAAACATATTCATGGACTGTCGAGAAGCAATCATAAGAAAAGCTGATTTACCTCAACAATGTCTTTAAGAAAGCGTGTCCAGAAAGCTTTTTTCCAATCTCCCATCATCTAACATATTAGTCACCAAGGCAATGGTTGAAGCATCTCCAACAAACCCGCAACTCCTCATTTCTTTGATGAGTTCAGCTGATGCTTCTTTGTCACCATCTCTAAGGCATGCCCTAATCCGTATATTATATGAACCATTATCTGGGAAAGGACCGTCGTCTTTCATTTCTCTAAACAATGCATCTGCTTCCTCCTTTAAACCTCTCCTACAAAATCCTGAGAGCATTGTATTGTAGGTTACAACATCAGGCTTCACTCCTTTGAGGTTGAGGCTACAAAACAATTTCCAAGCATCCTCCACCTTCCCACCGTTGCACATCCCTTCAATGATAATACTATATGTGAAAATATCAAGTTCCATTTCTCTCTTTTGCATATCTTCAAATACCACCAATGCTTTCTCTAGCTTTCCATTATTACAAAGTCCATCTAACAAAATGTTGTATGTCCTAATGCTGGGAGGCACACCATCAGATTCCATCTCTTTGAATACTTTTTGGGCATTATAACAATCTCCTTCTTGGAAAAACCCTTGGATAAGAGTGCTGTAAGTGAATGTGTTGCCAACCAATCCTCTTTGAGACATCTCAAGGAAGAGAGCCATACCATCCTCTACTCTCTTAGACTTACAGAATCCATTAATGAGAGTGCTATATGTCACTACATCTGGAAGACAGTCCTTGCTAACCATGAACTCAAACATCTGCTTGGCCTCATCTAGACGATCATGCATGCAAAACCCATTGATCAGTGAATTGTATGTGAATTTATCAGGATCTACAGACCTTTGGATCATTTCATTGTACAGTTTTTCAGCTTCTAATAGCTTCCCTTCTTTTACAAACCCATCGATCAATGCGCTGAAAGTAATGACATCGGGGTTGATTTTCCTCTCGATCATATCACTTAGTAATCCAGCAGCATCATCCCATCTACCATATATACAGAGACCACTTATGAGGGAGTTGTAGGTAACAACATTTGGTCTAATTCCTTTGTTCTCCATTTCATTGAACAGGTCAAGTGCATCATCCACATTTCTGTATTTGCAGAGAGCATCAATGATTGTGCTGTAGATCACAACATCCGCCTCAATTTTCCCTGCATCCATCTTCTTGAGGAGATTTAAAGCCAAATCAGTATCACCTCTCTTACATATTCCATTTACTACTACAGCGTACGTAACTAGATTTGGTTGACAGCCTTTTTCCACCATTCGATCAATGAGAGCCACCGCTTCTGAAACTTTGCTGTGAAGAAAAAGTCCATTAATTAAAGTTGTAAATGTCACTGTATCGGGTTTATATCCCATTATCAGCATTTGGTCAACCAAAGCTACGGCATCTGAAATCCTCTTACCATGACAGAAACCATTGAGAAGCGAGTTAAGCGTGACGATATCAGGCTCATAGCCAAGTTTCATCATCTTACCAAGAATAGCTAAAGCAAGAGAGAGTTGGGAGCGGTGGCAGAAACAGTTAATCAAAATACTGTAAGTATAGAGATTATGTGAAATTCCTAACTTTTGCATCTTTTCGCCCAGAGATATCACAACATCATACTTCTTCATCTTGGTAATGCTACTCAACAATTTACTGAAATCAATAATGGAAGGAAAAGGACGAGACTTGACCATTTCACTGAACAAATCAATCGCTTCATCTAACTTTATATTCTCTAGTTTCCCATTTCTACTCAATTTCTCTCTGTAATCATAACTTGAAACAGAGAAAACTCGTCTCAGAGTTGCAGGATTACCACTCTCCAGAAGACTCCGATGAACGACTCTCTTCGTTTTAGATGCAATTGCAAAAGCTCTCCTCATTGTGATCTTCTCGATTCGGCTTCAGCTGATTCGGCTTCTGCCCTAAATGCGTAAGCTCATTTCACATGAATCTTTCTTTGCGAGAGAGATGAAAGGGATAAAGATTTCGTACCGGGTTTTAATTTTGGTTCTACCTGGTTAACCCTAAAGATGGATTTTAATTTTCAAATATTTGAAGACGATGGATTTCAGTGCCGTTGGATCCTTGATGTATTTTGACGGTTGAGATTTTCAGTTTTCACCTAATCATTTCCGATTCATTCTGTATTCTCTAGTTTGGTTTAGTTTTATAATTTTGGATTGATTGTTTAAATCGGTTTAGTTATTTTTTTTAGTAGCTTTTATGGTTTGTGGTCAAAACGGCAACGTTTTTGCTATCTCTTGTAATAAGTGAATAAATTTGGATGAAGGAAATAACAATTTAAACCCACATGGAAGAGTTCCATTCAACAAACCATTGTTAAACATCAAAACACTTGCAAAATCAAAATCCCTTTACCATATGTAACTCAAACATATGCTTGGCCTTGTGTAAAGCGAACGTGCATACAAAACCCATTGATCAATGAATATTGTAAGTGACAATATCAGGATCTGTGTCTGCTGATTTTCCTTAATCTGGTTCTTCGATTGCACCTTCAACATAGAGCTATGGAGATTGTTCTTCAGCTGCTCTGCACTTCATCCTCCTCTGTATTTCGACCAAATTCATCAGTGTATTGTGTCTGCACCACAAGTTGCTCTAAGTCATATGCTTCTGTTTGCCTATAGAGAGGGAGAGAGAAAAAAACAGTCTCAGAAGTATGTTAATACAAGGCAACATCGAATTGTTCTGTAGGAGAAACTAACAAATTCAAAGTTCCCTATCACACGAAACAAAGATAAAAGTTTCCAAATTTAATTATCCCCTTTGAGAATGTCTCGTTTGTAGAATATAAGTATATAAATAATATGTTCACCAAACATTCAAGAACATAATCAAACATAATATGTTTTAAGAAAGCATATCAAGAAAGCTTTTGTCCAATCTCCCATCATGTAACATATTAGTCACCAAGCCAATGGTTGAAGCATCTCCCTCAAACTCGCAACTCCTCATTTCTTTAATGAGTTTAGCTGATGCTGCTTTCTCACCATCTCTAAGGCGTGCTCTGATCAGTGTATTATATGTACCGCTATCTGGGAGAGGCCCGTCTTCCTTCATTTTTCTGAACAAGGCATCTGCTTCCTCCTTTAAACCTTTCCTACAAAAACCTTTAAACATTTTTCTGAGATCATTGCAGTGTAGGTTACAACATTAGGCTTCACTCCTTTAAGGCTGAGGCTACAAAATAAACCCCATGCATCTTCAACCTCCCCAGCCTTGCACATCCCTTCAATCATAATATTATATGTGAATATATCAAGTTTTATTTCACTCTTTTTCATATGCTCGAATACCACCAATGCTTTCTCTAGCTTCCCATTATTACAAAGTCCATCTAACAAAATGTTGTATGTCATAATACTGGGAGGCAAACCACAAGAAACCATCCCTTTGAAAACTTCTTGGGCCATATCACAATCTCCAGTTTGAAAATAATCTTGGATAAGGGTGGTGTAAGTGACTGTGTTGCCAACCAATTCTCTTTGAGACATCTCGCGGAAGAGTTCCATACCTTGTTTTACCTTCTTACACTTGAAAATCCCTTTATAAGCGTACTATAAGTCACTACATTTGGGAGACAGTCCTTGCTAATCATCAAGGCAAGCATCTGCTTAGCTTCATCTAGGCGATCGTGCATACAAAATCCGTTGATCAATGAACTATATGTGAAAATATCAGAATCTACAGACCTTTTGATCATTTTCTTGTACAATTGTTCGGCCTCTAAAAGCTTCCCTTCTTGTACAAACCCATTGATCAATGCACTGAAAGTAACAACATCGGGGTTGATTTCCCTCTCAATCATATCACTAAGTAACCAAGAGGCATCACTCCATCTTCCGTGATTACAAAGGCAGCTTATTAGAGAGCTGTAGGTAAAAGCATCGGGTCTAATTCCTTTGTTCTCCATTTCATTGAACAGGTCAACTGCATCATTCACATCCCTGTATTTGCAGAGACTATCAATGATCGTGTTGTAGATCACAACACCAGCCTTTATTTTTCTTGCTTCCATCTTCTTGAGCAGATTTAAAGCCAAATCAGTATCACCTCTCTTACAGATTCCATTTACTACCACTCCGTAAGTAACCAAATCTGGTGGACAACCTTTTACATCCATCTGTTCAACTAGAGCCACAGCTTCGGAAACTTTGTCGTGGAGAAAAAGTCCATGGATTAGAGTGTTGAATGTGACGGCATTAGGTTGATATCCCATTTCCACCATTTGATCAACCAAAGCTACGGCATCTGAAATCCTATTACCGTGACAATATCCATTGAGAATTGAAGAAAGCGTGACAATGCTGGGCTCATAGCCGAGTCCACTAGGTTTTCCTGACCTAAGCTTTTCGTTATCCCTCGCTGAAGCGTGCAACCCATTGCGGTGTTTAAACTCATAGATGAAGCCTCAGCTCTTAAAAACGATAACCTGACTCCACTGCTGCGCCAGATCCATCTAGGCTTTCCAACAGTATATAGACCTCCCCTATTAGTGAGTCCTGAGTGTCCATGATAGATCTGCAAATGAGATTCAAAAAGCAAACTTTGAAACAGAGTAAAGGCAAAAGGGGTAATTTTTGGATTATTTTCCATAAGGATATGTGACAGTACATAAAGTGAAGTTGACATTTGCAGATATCAGTCAACTCCAGAAGCAAACCAAGCAGGAACCCTACAGTGAACTCAGGACTGAAATGTTGCACTACTAAATGGTCTTGATTGGTCTGAAACCAAGGATTAAATGGTGGTGAGGCAGGGAAACAAAAAAAATCCAAATTTTGTCATGATTTTGTCTTCACCTATTTTCGACCACAAATCCAAATTTCGAATCTTTACTTAGATTTTAGGGAAGAAAATACCATATAGTTAGCAAAACACCTTTTACTAGATAGGCCCATGCAACCAATACCAATACTAAAGCGTTTTTTTTTTTAAGTAGTATTATATAAGCTCAGTTTTTTTTTTCGTCCTTCAACCCAAAAAGATAAGGCTTATTCTTCTTAATGACAATTTTTCATCACACGAAAATATTCTGAAAATTGACGTTGATTGCTTTTTATTAGAGGCCTTTTTCATAATTAAAAAAAATCAAGAGAGCGAAACAATAAAGCATCGAAAACTTATGATTTTTCCTTGAAACAAAACGAAATAAAACTCTTTTTTTTGGCAGAAAAAAAAAGGAAAAAGTTAATCAAAGTAAAACTTGTGAATGTAAATGTCACTCATGTTTTGATTTAATCCAATACCTTTATGACTTTTGTTAAGAGCAAACTTAGTGCTTTCAATTTGTTTATGATGTACTCATCTTGATGATGTTTGAAACTACATAAGGCGATTATATATATTTTATCATCTATATAAAATATGTTGGGATGGTTTTTTTAGCTATTTAGAGAAAACCAACGAATGGAAGAAGTGTATATATATATATATATATCATCAGTAAAATTACATAAGAAAAAATCGACAAACTACAATTTTCTCGAATATCCATAAGATAAAACCGTAAAGCCCAAACGCTTAATCCGTAAAATGACCTTAGCGGTGTGGTCTCTTTGTGACCTCTTTAAAGACTCTAGAATACATGTATATTATCTTCGTTCCCAAAACTGTACACGTTCACTATTCATCTTTAGTGTGCATCAAACTCCACAACATTACCAATTAAACACCGACTAGTATCAAATATTTGTGCTACGGTTTCATCAGATTAAATTATATTGCAGTTGATCGCACATTGCTCTACAATTAAGGGCGATCCGATCCAAACCATCCGAAAACCTACTTAATTTACAAACTCATGTCATGTAACATTTATAAATATCCCTTCATTTCACAAAATAACAAAGCAAAAAAAAAAGGGGAAAAAGGGATAATTCGTAAATCACTAAGTGATGGCTAAACTAAGATTTGAACCTTACGTTCAGCACTAACCCATACTTGTACTTTTTCACCTATAATTAGGTCTGATCTCTATTCATATGAGAACATGTGGCCTTGAACGTTGGTATTTTCTCATAACTGACAATATGTAGTTTATGCGAAAAAATGATTATTATGTGGGGTTAATACGTATAACAGAATATGGCCTAAACAAAATAGTAGACAAACTTATAATAGATTGGAAAACGTCTTTAAGATAATAAAACCCACAAGTCGCATATATTCTCTAAAGTTTGATTTCTGTTATGCATAACTTGCCTTTGCTCTCGTGATGGATTTTCTAATGTTACTATTAAATTATTTTTGGAAAAGAGAACATGGTGTTCCACAAAATTGATCAATATGTTTAGCCTTTGTCTCGCATGTTTTCATTCATTAGTTGTATGAGGCGGAAAGGACAACATCATCCTCAAGTTCACAGTAAATGACCACTCGCGGCGCAAAAGTTCAAAACACACTCCTCCCAACCACTTAATTCCATATATACGCATCATTATTGCTCTTACATGCATCTATTTTATTTTTTTATTCTAAAATACTCTCAAACTGCCAAGAGATATTCAAATTTGCTTATAGAAAAGTTTAAATTTTGAACTCTTTTCCTGGTGATAATACATATATTTCATAGTCTGTGTTTTGCATGCTTATTTTGTTTGACTTGTGTGAAATAGACAAGATTATAATCAAATGCTTATGCGGTTTATGCCAAATAATCCAAAATTGTTTGCTTGCAAACAAATACACTCAAACCTTACGCAATTACGCGTTTTAAATCCTACACATCGGAATCACTTGGCAAATATGTCAACCAATCTAAAATACCAAATTATTGACTTCTCGTACAATGCATTATGCAAACAAGCGTGATCTGTTTCACTGATCTCCATGAATTAATGATCATGTGACATTCTAAAGTAGTGTTTTATTTTTTTAAAAAAAATTTTGAGTAAATTTGTCACTTCTTATCATTAATTAAAATTAATAATAAAAATATATGAAATAGATTAGTTGATTTGATCACTAAGTTCTACTACCAAATATATATTTATCCAAAATTTTAAACATGCGCAGTTATGCGGGTCCTAATCCTGTAGTATTCTATAATTTGTGTCGAATAATAATGCATCTAATAAGACTTCTAATTTTGGAGATAATAAATCAACTTCGGAGTAGATGTTTGTAGAGTTGGTAGAGTTCTATACTCTTAAACTTTATAATTATTGAAATTCATAATCAGTGTAATCAATTTCATCATCAACCCCAATATTGAAATTTATCACTCTTTAAGTTTTAATCAGTTTCATTGTTGAGTTCGATACTATGTTCAAAATCAAGATTCATGATGGGAACAATATTTAATTTTTTTGGCTCAACATCAACTTTTCAATAATTAAATACATCGCAGCAAAAGCCATAACATATATTTCACACAAAAAAATCTTTAGCTCCCTCCCTCCCCAAAAAATGATGATAGCGATGATGTTGTTTAGACACGATCCTCTGTTTTGGAAGTATGAGTTTCCGATGACAGCTTGACTTTTTCACGATCCTCTGTTTCGGAAATCTGAGTTTCCAATGACCCCTTGACCTTTTCACGATCATCTGTTTCGGAAGTTTGAGTTTCCGATGACACATTAACTTCTTTTGTAGCAATACCTTTAAACAAAACAACAACAAAAATGTATTAGCAAACCCGTTACTAAAATAAGTAATCTATAAAGACAGTAATAATTAGTTACCTTGTTCAATACTTTGATCCTTTTTTGCTTTGTGCCTTCGATAAAAAACGCATATAACATAAATAATCAACACAATAGCAACAACTCCTCCGATTACGCATACGGCAATGATATAGTCTTCAAGCTCTGCTTCTCCACTACTGCTCGACGAATGCGAACCTGTAATTTTTATATCATATCAAATTTAAATGTATTAAAAGGCTTAACAATAATATCTTATCGAATCATAGTAAAACGAAGCATATTTCTTTAGTTTAGAAAAGCTTTTTTACCTCTGCTTGACCTGCCCCTAGCTTCTGAGCGAGCGACTGTGGCTAGAAGACGACGAGCATTTACTCGATATTCAACAACGATCATCGACGATTCTTGATCACTCGTAGCCATAACATGTGATTCACCGTCTTGTCTAAACAGAGAGAAAACAGAACAATATGTTTGTATTTAGTTGCAGCCTTACGAAACTAGTGAAAAAGAAGGATTCTGAGGTGTTCTTACTTTGAGACAACATCTCTTGTGGAAAGAGAATGTCCAGGAGTTAGGGAGATAGAGACAACTACGAGGAGGACGATGAGGAGAAGATTATTGGAAGCCATTAACGTTGTGGCTTTGTGTTTTTTTGCTAATGTGGAAAATATACGAACTAACATGAAAGAATACTTTGCTATATATAACCATTGATCTATTTGCATGCATCCCTGCTCATTGATTTTAATTATTAGTCAACTTGTAATTATACGCGTTGTGGTGGATGTGCTTTGTGGACCGATCGGTAGGCTGTCTTTGTTATTTTTCTTGATTACATCTTTGGCTGTCTGCGTTTGACTACAAAAGCTTCTCTACTTTTAATATATATATTCATCAAGTTGTAATGGATTTGCAAAAAAAAGGACCAGCTTTAAAATTTCATTTTGGCAATTGTACTCAACAATTTACTGAAATCAACAATGGAAGGTAAAGGACGAGACTTCATATTCTCTAGTTTGCCATTTCTACTCAATTTCTCTCTGTAATCATAACTTGATAAAGGTCGTCCCAAGCAAAGACTAAGAGAAGTTCCAGGATTACCTTTCTCCGGAACAAATCTATTGGCCGTGATCGCAATTGACCTCCTCATCCTCTTGCGTGCTTCACTTGACCACTGAGATGAGACTACACTCGTGAAGAATCGAACCCTATAATCGAACAGTTGGTTCAATGTTTATTTTATTACAACTGGTTTTCTTAAACCGGTCATGTCTCTCTTTATTATTAGCCGAATTTTTCTTTTAATTATTTGACTTCTTCAACTACTTTCTCAAATTTAAATCTGATTTATGTTTTTTTATAGTAAGTTATTTTTACGTTTATAGAGAAAAACTGTGATAAACTGCGACTTTCCAATTGAATCACCCCGGTATGGATAAACCGGACGATCAATTCCTCAGTTGGGTCTCTCACCTTTACTTGCATTAAAAGGCAGCGTTTTAATATTACAAAGATGAAACGCAAGTACGAAGCCAATTGGTAAGGCTTTTGTCCGAAACGTTCAGGTCTCTTGTTCTGACAAGAATGTCACCTCACGGAACTCTTTAAGAAAGTGGAGAAACCATTGAAAAAATCTTAGATAGGGGAAAATTTTATCCTTAAATCGAGCTGATTAGGAATCATTGGAATTTATATATGTCTGCTTCCACCAGATCTTCATTAGAGAGCTCCTGAAGTGACTGGCCAATGACTATATATCTTTACACAAATTCTACCTGCAAGTGAACAACAGAGGTACAAAGCATATGAGAGAGCAATCTCCAGAGATTTAGAAACAGATGAATAAATCATCTCTCGCCTCTTGTAAAATAGCAACAAGTTTGTACCATTCTTAAGTTTCTTACCCATTGACTAGACTTTGCAATATCATTTTTGCTTCATCCTTGAGCTCGGAGGCTCGGATGCCTTTTCAGATTCCTCGGATTCATCTAATGTGCCAATAACTTCAAAGAATATCTACTACGGCAACAGTCATGACTTCTCCACTAATCAGAAACCCATCATCTTTGGGATGATGTTTAGTTTGGTAAGGGGAAGCATCTCAGAAAAATCTTCATTCAAGAGCATTCAAGATCTAACGTATTCACTCAAACACCCTACTCAAAACCCTAGTCAAAACAAGAACTGCACAAAAGATCCTTCGCAGGATAATAAGTAGACTGATGAAACTGAAATATCTAGCATATGATACTGATAATGATACTGACACCGACAAGGACCATTACCAAAATGAATCAAGTAGTGAGCAGACTGTACTAATAATTACCTTTCTTGTGCAGAGATTTCTTACGAAAGTTAATTTACTCTACTTCAGCAAAATTTTGACAATCAGCTATTTCTCGATACAAAGGCAAGTAATCGATAAGATAAGAACGCCTTTCTGGAATCTATAGCATTCGATAAGCACACTAGGTGGTGAAGTGGAAAACCCGAACCAGCCACTTTCAATGGCTTTTGCAGTAGGAATCAAAAAACTTATTATTATAATAAAAGCTCAAATCCTATTTCAGGATGACTAATTAATAAAAACACCGGTTCTATTTTCAGTTAAAAAATCCAGATTAGGCAATGTCTCAGATTTAATTATTAGCAAACTTGGTTTGTTTAAGTTTTGATTTCTATGAGAAACTCAAATTCAGAAAATAGGTAAACGGAAAACAGAAACGAGAGTAAAAGACCAAACAAAATTATTTATTTGAACCAAACAGAACTACAAACTTGTTTAAACAATCATTTCATTTAAGGATTATAAAATACGTTTGATTAAAAACCAAATCTAAAGTAAAACCATAATCATGCACCATTGATCATTTCTTCAAAAGTGAGTTTGCAACCTAACAAGGATATACACAAATAAGCTAAGACACAACAACAACCTAACAAACACATATCTATGCACATCTAACATAATAATTGCGTTGAGAAGTAATCAGAAAAAAGGCACATATTAAAAAAAGCTGATTCACCTCAAGGATGCTTTAAGAAAGCATGTCCAGAAAGCTTTTATCTAATCTTCCATCATACAACATATTAGTCACCAAGCTAATGGTTGAAGCATCTCCAGCAAACCCGCAACTCTTCATTTCTTTGATGAGTTCTGCTGACGTACCTTTGTCACAATCTCTAAGTTGTGCCCTGATCAATGTGTTATACGTACAATCATTAGGGAGAAACCCGTCTTCGCTCATTTTTCTGAACAAGGCATGCGCTTCTTGCATTGAGCGTTTTCCACAAAATCCTATGATCATTGTAGTGTAGGTTACAACATCGGGCTTCACTCCTTTAAGGCTGAGGCCACAAAATAATTTCCCTTGAAGGATTATTGAGAAGTAATCATCAGAAAAGTAACATAAAAGGATTATTCACCTCAAGGATGGTTTATGAAAGCATGTCCAGAAAGCTTTTGTCCAATTTCCCATCATATATCATATTAGTCACCAAGCCAAAGGTTGATGCATCTCCAGGGAACCCACAACTCCTCATTTCTTTGAACAGTTCAGCTGATGCTGGTTTGTCACCATCTCTAAGGAGTGCTCTGATCATTGTATTATATGTACCGCTATCTGGGAGAGGCCCGTCTTCTTTCATTTTTCTGAACAAGGCATCTGCTTCCTCCTTTAAACCTTTCCTACAAAATCCTGAGATCATTGTAGTGTAGGTTACAACATTAGGCTTCACTCCTTTAAGGCTGAGACTGCAAAATAAATCCCAACCATCTTCCACCTTCCCCGCCTTGCACATCCCTTCAATCATAATATTATATGTAATAATATTAAGTTTCATTTCACTCATTTGCATATAATCGAATACCACCAATGCTTTCTCTAGCTTCCCATTATTACAAAGTCCATCTAACAAAATGCTGTATGTCATAATGCTGGGAGGCACACCATCAGATTCCATCTCTTTGAAAACATTTTGGGCCATATCAACATCTCCTGCTTGAAAAAGACCTTGGATAAGAGTGGTGTAAGTGACTGTGTTGCCAGCCAAACCTCTTTCAGACATCTCAAGGAAGAGTGCCATACCTTCCTCTACTCTCTTAGACTTACAAAATCCATTAATGAGAGTGCTATATGTCACTACATTTGGAAGACAGTCCTTGCTAACCATGAAATCAAACATGTGTTTGGCCTTGTCTAAGCGATCATGCATGCAAAATCCGTAGATCAATGAATTATAAGTGAAAATATCAGGATCTATAGACCTTTTGATCATCTCCTCGTACAGTTTTTCGGCCTCTAATAGCTTTCCTTCTTTTACAAACCCATCGATCAATGCGCTGAAAGTAACAACATTGGGGTCTATTTCCCTCTCAATCATATCACTAAGTAACCGAGAGGCATCACTCCATCTTCCGTAATTACAAAGGCAACTTATTAGGGAGCTGTAGGTAAAAACATTGGGTCTAATTCCTCTGTTCTCCATTTCATTGAACAGGTCAAGTGCATCATTCACATGCCTGTATTTGCAGAGACTATCAATGATCGTGTTGTAGATCACAACACCAGCCTTTATTTTTCCTGCTTCCATCTTCTTGAGCAGATTTAAAGCCAAATCAGTATCACCTCTCTTACAGATTCCATTTACTACCACACCGTAAGTAACCAAATCTGGTGGAAAACCTTTGGCATCCATCTGTTCAACTAGAGCCACAGCTTCGGAAACTTTGTCGTGGAGGAAAAGTCCATGGATTAGAGTGTTGAATGTGACGGCATTAGGTTGATATCCCATTTCCACCATTTGATCAACCAAAGCTACGGCATCTGAAATCCTATTACCGTGACAATATCCATTGAGAATTGAAGAAAGCGTGACTATATTTGGCTCATGACCGAGTTTCATCATCTTGCCAAGAATAGCTAAAGCAAGAGAGAGTTGAGAGCAGCGGCAGAAACAGTTAATCAAAATACTGTATGTATAGAGATTATGTGCAATTCCTAACATCTCCATCTTTTCACCCAGAGAGATGACAACATTATACTTCTTCATCTTTGCAATAGCACTCAAAAATCTACTAAACTCAATAATGGAAGGAAAAGGACGAGACTTGACCATTTCACTAAACAAATCAACAGCATCATCTAACTTAATATCAGTCAGCCCATTTCGTAATATCTCTCTGTAATCATTACTGAGTCCAGAAAAATCTCGTCTCCAGCAAAAGGAAAACGAGGGAGACACAGTTGCAAGATTAACTTTTTCCAGAAGACTCCGATGAAAAAATCTCTTCGCCGTAAACCCAATCGCAAACGATCTCCTCATCTTTCCGATTTGGCTTCTACGTTTCTTCTCAATTTCTCTAAAATCGCTCTGTAAACTTCAACAAAAACCCTAAACGTATCACTGAAAGACAGAGAGACTGAGGAGAAGAGAAGTGACCCCTGAAACCGGTTTAGTCACTTTGTTATTTGTATTTTACCGGTTTTGTATTAAATAAACCAATTCTGTTTGTAAGAACTAAACCGGATCAATAATCAGAACAAAAGGGATACATATTAGAGATCATCTCATCCTGCACACTTAATCGTTTAACTAACATGTTTTTCAACAGAGATTTCTCACAAATCCTATTGATCTCACACCATATTAAACATCGAAATCGACATCGAGTAACCGAAAACACATAGATCAATCCGCCTTTCCATAAGAAAGCTGGTCTCTGAACTTGGAGACCTCGATGCGAATCATCTCCTCAGCATGTGGCTTCACAAACACACAAGTAGTGTCCAGTTCCATTACTTGAATTATAAACTTCTCTGAAGAAGGCAACGAATTGTTCAAATGTATAATGAACTGCGCCATGGGAACATCACTGCAACAAACAAACAAAAAAACCCCAAAGGTTTAGAATCAATAAGAAGATAAAAGATGTGATTTCGATAAGAGTATTAACAAGAAAGGTAATGTAATATACCAAGAGATGAAGGTTCCTTTAATGGAGGTAACCATTGATTCAAGAACAGTAACAAATCTTGTAAATCACCAAAAACTGCAGTTAATATACCAATTCAGAAAATTAACTCAAAGCTCGATTACTTTGTGATTGATGTGATTTGACACTAATCTTTAGCTCAAATTAACAACACTTTACACTAATTAACATTGTGCTTAACCCTAATTTCGATTCACACTGTTTTGACACTATGATCAAACCCTAATCCATCCACAAATCCATGTTTGTTCCACACGAAATATAGAAATAGCAGAAGCAAAAGCAAACCAGAAAACAAAAGGAGGAGAACAATGTGATCGAGAGATAATATTTAGGGTTTTTCGAAAGTTAGTTATCTCGAAGTAGAAGAAATCAAGTTTACGAGATTCAGAATCCAACGACGACCTTCAATATTTATACAAATTTCGATTCGAAGGATCAAAATTTAGAGAAAAAACTCACCACGATGATAAAGAAAAATCTTTCTGGCTTCACCACAATTGAAGAATTTACCAATTGAAGTATTAAATAAATAACCCTACAAAAAAACTAATAATTATGCAGCTAAATAAAAGAACACTTCTGAATAAGTTAGAGGGTTCCACAATGATATCTACTGACTAAATCTGGTTTACATTAGTCTCTAATGCCACAAAACCAGTAAATACATATAAAAAACATCCGTCTCATGTCACAGCGCTGTATCTTCATTCGCGGTTTCAATTAGCAAGAGAGAGTTTGATCAACTCGAGTGTGTCGCCTTTCAGTCCTCGTAATCATCAAGCGTGGAATAGATCAACCTAGAGAGAAGAAGTTGCAACATAAGTTTAAATAAACTGTTTTCTAATCTGATTTTAGGATTGAGCAAAGACAGTAGAGAGGTTTATTTACCAGAAAATGGTGAGAAATAGAGTGAGGATAATGTAAGCTAGCTTGAAGAGCCGTTTCTTCTTTTCCCAATCAAGCAAGTTGAAGATCTCTGTGACATCTATCAAATGTTGTCGTTTCGAGTAACTAACAATAGAAAAGAATGATATACTCAAGGAATCAGCTAGACATTGGATGATTAAAATTGCTCCAAAACGTTTGAGAGTTGTTAACAAAACAAAAAAAGACTCACAGATTGAAATTGTAGTAGAGATAAGGAACACAAAGGAGTGCCATGAACCAATGACCCGTAACGAGGTAGAAAACGCAGAAAAGTCCTTGAAGAATGAATTCTGGTAATACCACAGAGTTTATTCTTGATGCAGAGTCGTAAGGGTTGATGTAATCAAACTCAAGATCAGCTAAGCTAATAAGCTGCAAGAAAAAAAAATAGACACAATGAGTTATTAATCGGGAAAAAAGTCACTTTCTTTACAAATGAAGCATATTTTTGTATATCCGTTTCTGCATAACACACTCACAAAGACACTAGTAAGGACATTTAGAGATTCAATGCACAATATCAAGAATCAATTAAAGAACAATCCAATGTATTCCACACAAATTGTTAGCAGTTCACAGATAACTAGTTATATACAGAAACCCTAAAGTTACTTCTTTTATCACATTACCAAAACTCAAAACCAATTCTCACAAAAGATTTTACTTTGAAAGAACAAAATACTCTAATTTCAGTTCAATTCAGTGCTCAAAACTTCTTCTCTTCAATAGAATAAGCCTAAACAAAGAAGATTCGATGGAACTAAAGTATATATATTTAGGGTTTCTTGTTCAAAATGGGAATCAGATCGAACCTGATATACGATGAGTCCAACAAGAGTAATAAGGACTAAGAATGAAATAACCCATGTCAAGACCTCTCCCATCACTCTTCCTCCTGGCTCCGATAACAATTACTTCAGATTGATTCCGTTGTGTTCCTCTTCTATTTTTAAGCTTCTGTGTCTCTAAGATCCAATGAGGAACAGAGATTAAGTCTATTGTCGGAGAATTTCTACTGTCCAGTTTGATATCTGTGTTCGAGATTTTCTGATCGGAGGGAATGGTCTGGAAGAAAGTACAAGACTTCCGGTTTTCGACCTTTTTTCTGTTGAACCGATCAAATCAATTCCCGGTTCTTACCGGTATTTTTAAGCCCATGGGCCAATAAATTAAGCCCAATTAAGAGGAGACTGAAGAGGGCTTGTATCGTACAGAAGACAAAACTTTTTAAAACTTTTTTTATCTATGAGAGATTTTACCGAATGTGGGACCCAGATCTCCTTCAATCACGTGATTGGTAAAAGCCAGCTGTTTCTAGTAGTTACGAAAAACAAGCTTCAGCTTTTCGAATTTCGATATGTGTATTTTTTTTTTCTTCTAACAATTTTGACGTTTTAGTTATGTCTCATTTCATGTTTCAAATAATTGGCCTAATTGTTGACAAAATATTAAAAAATGGCCTAATATAGTGCCACTTTTTGAAAGTTAGTTTACTTATTCAAGTTTTATTTCAAAATAAAGTTTAGTAATTACCTTTCTCTCACCATTTCTCCAACAAAAAATTTACAGGATAGAGTTTCTTTGCCGCAAGTTATTATACCTTCAATATGAATTTTATTTAAGCTATAAAAAAAATGAATTTTATTTTAGGTAAGTTAATTAAAATATAAACTTTAGAAAATAAATGCTGTAAAAAAATCATTATGAGAAATCATTAATAAAATATTTTGCACGTATGCCAGTAGATCCACACCGTATACGTGGTGGTAATCATTTTGGACAAAAAAAAAAGAAAATCATCAATCTCATGGTTCAACTCATCCCATTCAGTGTCATTTTTTGTTAAATCTCAACCAGTGTCTTTTTTAACTATTATATTTTTATTATATTTTCATGCCCAATTTCATAGTCTAAAAAATCTTTTTTTTGATAAAATGTATAAATAATATTTCTAACTATATATATTTTTTAAAAAAAACTATATATATATGTTATATATCATCTCCGGTTTACATAGATTCAGGGTTCGAACTTATTTTTTGTTTAATATGCAATTTACATTAAGATTTGAATATATTTATCATTTTTATAAAAAAAATATATACTTATCATTTATTAGTTATAATAGTGTATTACACTTACATGGAAGGCTGGAACAATCAAGGAAAATGTACAACGAAAATATCCAAGTTCATAATAAAAATAACAATATTTTATTCCAACCATTTACTTTACTATTATTATTATATTCTATTTATCCTTTTTCATCTTTTTGTTGTTTGTATTGATCAGCTCTACACACAAACGTAGTGGAGTGGTTGGCACAGAGAATTCTAATACAACTATACAAGCTTGTAAATGAAGCAAATTAATTGTAACCGTAAGATCTTATTCTGATATAATCATACTTTTATGTTATTAATAATTTTATTATTACAGCTTTTACTGTAATCATTTAGATACAATCAACACTTTCACTGTAATGCCGATAATCATAGAAAGACATGAACATCTACGTAATTAAACAAAAATAAATAATATTTTTGCATATTATGGGTATATCTTGACTGAACAAGGGCTAGTTTAGTTTCAGCTCTCAAGGGGTCATAAACTTGGATGTTCCGAGATTTAGATTTTAAACTTATTTGATTGGAGTAAGTAATCCAATGATTTGTATTAATGTTTTGGATATACTATCATATAAATTCAAATTTAGTAACATATGTGTCTGAAATACAAACAAGAAAGAAAAAAAAAATCCGCTCAGTTTGATATCATTACAAAAAATGTATGTAACTACACAAATTCAAATTAGTCTTTATATATATATATATATATATAAATAAGTTAGTCTGAATTTTCAGTTTGAAATATTTAGGTTTTAAAATGAACATATGGGATCACTAAAAGAAACTATCGATTAAACCGAAAAATCGAAATATATAAACTTATTTGATATTTTGTTACTAAATTGCGAAATACAACGTAACTTAAGATAGTCACGTAAAATTATGAATTTATTCAGTTATTTTGTATTATACCAGTAGTAGTATTTACTATTTAGTAACCATAGTTTTGATAAAGTGGAAATAATTGATGGAAAAAATGGTTTTATGTACAATGTAGCTAACCATGCCTTTGATGTGACTTTTATATGGACAAAATCATGCGAGTTACAAGAGTCAAATTTAGTTAGTGTTTCTTGTCTACTTTTACACTTTTCTTTATTTAAAATTTGGTTTTATCCTTCTTTATTGGTTTGTTAGTTAATCCTTCATTTCTTAAAAAAAATAAAATAAAAAAACTGATTGCATGCTTAGTTTGATTGTTAAATTAGGCTATCACAAGTCTTTTTGAGTATCGACAAAAGAATTGTGGCAACAAATTATTTGTGAAAATGGAGTTGACACGTGCAGCGGGGCAATTGGAGACAATGATATAAATTCTCTCACGTGAGGCAAATCTCCACCTTTCTTTAGTTTATTTTGTTTATTGTGTTCAGTTTAATTCAGTTGGATTCGGATTTTCTGTTTAAAAAAGGAAACAGTTTTATGAATTTTTAACAATTTTATATTTTAAAACCAAAATTATAAAAATAATTTTACTATGAATAGAGAAATCTGTGGAAGAAGAGGAGAACATAGAGTTACATCACTTTGGTCAGAGTATACAAGAAAGTTTAAGAGAGAAAAATATCTTGTAAAAACTTTTCTATAATAGATTTAAGATTCATATTATCGCTTATATAGAAAGTTATATAAAATATTGTAATCTGTTTATGTTTGATCTTATTTTGTTCTTTTTACTTTGTTTTGATTATGTGATTGTGAATACGAATATGAAGTACTTCCGATTCGGAACCTAAAATCATTAAAATATAATGCTTTTTTTGTCATCATTAAAATATATTGCTTAAGATATGATAAATAACAATAGATTTGAAGGTATTTTCGAATGTGAATGAGTTGAATTACTAAGCCATCGATCTACCTGTGAACTATCTCTCCAATGACTGTAAAAGATGTATAACTTTGAATTTAAATAAACCATTACAAATATTTATCAAAAACAATGAATTAATATTAAAATTAAAAAAATGAATTACATAAAATTTTTAGTTTTAACATAAAACATCCTAAATGGTTGATTAAATACATCCTTTAATGTCTTACGACAATCCAAATATACAAATGGTACAAGCTCATCTCCGGGTTATTGCGGATGATATGTAAAACAATGTGACCATTCATCTTTTAATATCTGAGCTGGTCTATTTAAGTATTATAGTACGATTTTTTTTCTTTCTTTACAAATATGATCGTATAATTTTAAGTATTATACGATCGTACACGAGAAGGTGGGAGACAGTTGTGACGTGTTGCTATATTGACATTAAGACATTGACCAATTAAATATTGACTCATACTAATCTCCACTTGTATACTTTAATTATTGTTTCATTTATGTATTTTTCTTTATTTTATTTCTCCCATATTCTATATCGTTTATAAATAAATAAAACCATTTTAGACATTTTCATATAGTTTTATCATTTTAGAAATCATTAAATAAAAAGTCCACAAATCAGTCTATAAAATCCATAGATAGATAGAGATCGGATGTGCATTTTTTGCTATTAAATTTGCTGATCTAATTGTCTTTCATGTGACAAACTAGAAAAATTATGTATGTTGGTTTAGTAGAATAAGTGATCTCTATTGAAAGTCCCAGAATCAACAATATATATATATATATATAGTTTAGTCTGAAGAAAAGAGAAAAAAATATGAACCAAACATTCTTTCATTTTGTAACCCTACGTAATATATTTTAGATCTTATGAAGACATTTGCTTCCCCTTTTTGTCGAGAGTCTGACATTTGATTATGATAGCTCATTTTATTAATCAAGATATAGAGATATCGACAGATACATAAGTTAAATATTGGATATGAACCTGATTTTCATGGATTCATTGACAATATTAATGCAATTACGAAGAAAACAAAAACTCTATATTATTATATTTATGAAGAAAAATAATAACACTTTTGGTGCGATTTCTTTGTCCAAGCACCAAAATGAAAATTTTTAGAATTAAAACAAGATTAGGATAATTCAGAAATCAAATTATAGGTTTTTTTGTTTGTTAAATAAATTATTGGTGTTAAAAACCAATTTATTCAAAACATTGAACACTATTTAACTATGTATATAAATAAATCCAAATCAGTATCTAAACTTATGTAAAACATGCGCATCCGTCATCATTTTAATATCGTGGTGCCTAGGCTAGGATGTATCTTGTATAAACCTATTCACATATTTTATCTGACGTAGTAAAATTATTTGATAACACCGATTGATTATAATTTGTCTATACTATATATATACATATTAATAGAAAGAACGCTATGATCTACAAAATTAGCTCTCATGTTCAATAAGAATTTGTGATAACTAATGTATCAATTACATAATTTTATAATTTACATACCTATTTTTCAAATTTTCACAACAGATAACACATAAATGTATATATTATAAGCTATCAGAAGTAGAGTAAATAGGTAATCTAAAAAGGAAGCAAAGTAAATAACTTAACAGTTAAAGAAGAGAGTAAAAAGAACAACGTTGAAAAAAAACATGAAATGAGTGTTGTAACGACCATGGCCATGAGACAAGACAGTTAAGTTAAAAAAAAACAAGAGAGTAAAAAGTCGTTATGGAAAAAAGAGACGGTAAAAAGTCAACTTTTTCAGTAGAAAAAGTAAGAAATCTAAAGATAATGAGTTTACTAAATACTCCTACTGTTTCACAATACATTATGTTAAAGATATTTTACACCAATTAAGAAAATAATTTTATTTTAGATTATCATTATGTTAAAGATATAAGAAAAAAATAATCATTACTTTTTTAATATATATTATTTTCTCTTACCAAGAATTATTTTAATAATTATAAACCGATAGTAACATAATTCTTTTCAATCATTACATCTTGATATTTACAATTTATCAATAAAAATAAAATAAAAAGATTAAAACATCAAACTTTCTGAAACAAGATAAAGTAGATAAAACATCATCTATTCTGAAATGGAGGGAGTAGTAAATAACCTATCTAAGAAAAAAAATGGCTTTCACTAATGCTAATAAATTAAATAACACAGAACATGTGTAATGAGCGAAACAAACATTAATTTATTATGCTATGTAATTATGTATCCATTTTTTTCTGTCAACAAAATACGACATTTATCATTTCTGTATAAGATATTTTTTTTATAAAAGGCTCACAAGTTTTAAAAACTACAAACTTTTAAAATATCTGTATTATATGGTCACTGATTATAAAAAACAAAATGATAATAGAGGTTAAACATATTGATTTTTTGCATTGTAAAAAATGCTAACATTATTAACCAAAAAATAAAAAAAGAAACAGCAATATAACAATCAAGTTTTAGCAAAAGTTTGTAATATTTCGTGTGATAAAATAGTTTTCCCCCAGTTATAGTTAGTTATTCATATATAGAAAATTGAAAGTAATGTTTCGATTTTGTAAAATGCAGTTATACTACTTTGAGGACAAAACAAATTATATGAATGGTGAGTAAATGCGTTTATTATTGCACCAATAAAAAGTTTTTTTTACTCTTTTGTGGAAATAAATAAGTATTTACTAAGGAATGTCCTTTTGATCAACAAGTCTCTCAGAGACACAGTCCCTATAGAAACAAATTAAATTCCTAGGTTGCCCTTTTATGCCCACATTCTGATTATATCCCACATAGACAACAAGACACAAATGGAAACCCCACTCATCATTTTTGTATTTTTCCTTCTTTTATAATTATTATAATATAAAAAGTAAATTAACAAAAACACATTTCACATCTTTCTTTCACTCATTTATTAACACTTTCACACAATTATCTACTTTAAAATCATTTAATGATTTTTGTACCAAGATTGAGAGCTGCTTATGTCATGAACGATTTCCCCAGATTATAAATCCAGTTATAGTATTTTAATTTTAAAAATTATATGAGTTGTTAGTTCATAACACGAATTACACCATTCAAAAATTCTTTTGATTACGTGGAACAGTTGATACTATATAGAATAGTAGACAATATAATAATAATATATTAAATTAAGGAAAAGAGGAAACAGACGAAGACCTCTTCCACACAAGAACCCAACAATTCACTCAAAAAAACAGAAAAATATGAAAGCAGGAGACATCCAAAAAAATAAATTGAAAAAAAAGTGATTTAATTTTTTTCAAAAAGGTGTACAATAATATATATATTAATTTTACCTTTATGAAGCGCGTGAAGAACACTTACCAATGAGAAAGAAGTGAGGGACTCAAACAACCAATGCTTTGTTTCCGTTCTCGTACGACGTGGGACTCTGGTCTCACCTTGTTCCTATCAAACGTTTCATTCAATGTTACAATTTTAACTCCACGCGCTTAAGGTAAGCGCGTGAGATTCACTTCTTAAAAACTCTGTCTCCTTCATTTATCTCCTTCTCCCTCTACTGTCTCTTTCTTCTTCCTTTGAAATTTCTCAGTCTCTTAAAAAAAAAAGAAAAAACGATCAGTCAGAGAGCAGAGAAAGGCAAAAGTTTTTTTTTTTTTGAGAAGAGAGTAAAAAAAAGAAAGAGGAAGTGTGTTTTTTGTTTCTTTCATTTTTCTGATTTTCGTCATGAGAAGTCATCGGCGTTCCGATTATCTACTACCGCCGGCGGATTTTCCCGGTTGAAAATTTAAAACTTTTTTCTTTCCCGTATAAAAACAAGAATCAACAACTCCCACTTAAACTCTTCTCAGGGAAAAAAAAAATCTTATCCATTTTCCGGGAAATTTTTTCATTCTTGATTTTTTTCAAGAAAATTTTCCACTCCAAGAAAATTCCCTAAACTTGGTGAATTTTTAATCCTTTTCACTTGAAATGGCAACGACGACGAACGCAACAACAACGGCTACTCAACAACAAACGCAAACGCAATCGCAATCGCCGTCACAACCACCATTACCGACGGCAGAAGAATTAGCAACAAAAGCTTTACAAAAGCGTTACGAAGGATTAATAATGGTAAGAACAAAAGCAGTAAAAGGCAAAGGCGCGTGGTATTGGAGTCATCTTGAACCAATCTTACTTCACAACACCGACACTGGTCTTCCTAAAGCTGTTAAGCTTCGTTGTTCTTTATGCGACGCCGTTTTCTCAGCTTCAAATCCTTCACGAACTGCTTCTGAGCATCTCAAACGTGGAACTTGTCCCAATTTCAATTCTTTACCTAAACCCATCTCCACAATCTCTCCTCCTCCGCCTCCACCGCCGCCGCAAACTTCTTCAAATCGGAAACGTAATTCCTCCGCCGTTGAAGCTGCTTCACCACTTAATCATCATCACCATCATCATCAGCATCATCAAGGGTCTTATCATGTGACGCCTCTTACCGTTGTTGATCCGTCGAGATTTCAGTTTCCGGCGACGTCTCCATTGCTTACACAGCAGCCACATTTGATGCTTTCTGGTGGAAAAGATGATTTGGGTCCATTAGCTATGCTTGAAGATAGTGTTAAGAAGCTTAAGAGTCCTAAAACGTCTCAGACGCAGAATCTAAGCAAAGCTCAGATAGAATTAGCGTTAGATTCTCTCTCTGATTGGGTTTTCGAATCTTGCGGCTCTGTTTCTTTATCTGGTCTTGAACATCCAAAGTTGAGAGCTTTTTTGACGCAAGTTGGTTTGCCGATCATCTCAAGAAGAGATTTTGTTACCGGAAGATTGGATTTGAAGTACGAGGATTCGAGAGCTGAAGCTGAATCGAGAATCCACGACGCAATGTTCTTTCAAATCGCTTCTGATGGTTGGAAATTCGAAAACTCTGGCGAGAATTTGGTGAATTTGATTGTGAATTTGCCTAATGGGACGAGTTTGTATAGAAGAGCTGTGTTTGTGAACGGAGCTGTCCCGTCAAACTACGCAGAGGAGGTTTTGTGGGAGACGGTGAGGGGTATTTGTGGGAATTCACCTCAGAGGTGTGTTGGGATTGTTTCAGATAGGTTTATGACTAAAGCATTGAGGAATCTTGAAAGCCAACATCAATGGATGGTGAATCTCTCTTGTCAGTTTCAAGGTTTCAATAGTTTGATTCAAGATTTCGTAAAAGAGCTTCCTTTGTTCAAATCCGTCTCTCAAAGCTGCTCGAGGCTCGTCAGTTTCGTAAACAGCACGGCGCAGATACGAAACGCGGTTTGTAAGTATCAGCTGCAAGAGCAAGGAGAAACTAGAATGCTGCATTTGCCGTTGGATAGTTCTTTGTTTGAGCCATTGTATAATCTCCTTGAAGATGTGCTTAATTCCGCTAGAGCGATTCAATTGGTGATGCATGATGATGCTTGTAAGGTTGTGCTAATGGAGGATCATACGGCTAGAGAAGTTGGTGAAATGGTTGGGGATGTAGGGTTTTGGAACGAGGTAGAGGCGGTTTATTCGCTGTTGAAGCTTGTTAAAGAAATGGCTCGGAGAATAGAGGAAGAGAGGCCTTTGGTAGGGCAATGTTTGCCGCTTTGGGATGAGCTAAGATCGAAGATAAAAGATTGGTATGCAAAGTTCAATGTAGTTGAAGAGAGGCAAGTCGAGAAGATCGTTGAGAGAAGATTCAAGAAGAGTTATCATCCGGCTTGGGCTGCAGCGTTTATACTTGATCCGCTTTACTTGATTAGAGACAGCAGCGGTAAGTATCTTCCTCCATTCAAATGCTTGTCGCCAGAGCAAGAGAAAGATGTTGATAAGTTGATAACAAGGCTTGTGTCTAGAGACGAGGCTCATATCGCGATGATGGAACTAATGAAGTGGAGAACCGAAGGGCTTGATCCGGTTTATGCTCGGGCGGTCCAAATGAAGGAGAGAGACCCGGTTTCAGGGAAAATGAGGATAGCTAATCCACAAAGCAGTAGACTTGTTTGGGAAACTTATCTTAGTGAGTTCAGGTCACTGGGAAGAGTTGCGGTTAGGCTTATTTTCCTCCATGCAACTTCTTGTGGGTTCAAATGCAATTCCTCTGTTTTGAGATGGGTGAATTCGCACGGGCGATCACGCGCAGCCGTAGATCGAGCCCAAAAGCTAATCTTTATATCGGCTAATTCGAAGTTCGAAAGGAGAGATTTCTCTAACGAGGAAGAGAGAGATGCCGAGCTGCTCGCTATGGCTAATGGTGAAGATGATGTGCTAAATGATGTTCTCATCGATACATCCTCAGTGTGACTTTGTTAATTTTTACTTCTTTTTTTTTGGTTAGTTTTCTCTGGCTTACCCCTTTTAGTTTCATTAGAACTTTGGCCATTTGGTAGGATTGCTTGAATTCATTTTTTTACTTTCTTTTTTTACTACCCTTAATTCAATTTGTACTTGGCTCCTTTTAGAGGTGAGAAAGAGAGCCATAGCATTGTATTTCCTTAGCCTATTTCAATCATATAATTTTAGGCGATTTTTGCCGTGTTTTCCCGACTTTCGCAATGATCTTGAGACTAGTTTTGAAATCATGAATACAAGTGACTCTTGTAAAGTTATGTTCTTTATCATATTACACCATTAGAAAGTTCCATGCTTCTGCAAAAGTTTGACTTGAGAAGTAATCAAATCTAATGTGAAAACGACTTCTATTTAGGTTCTTCTCTTGTCTTGATCATCAATCTATTGGTTCAAAAGCATTAAGCTTGTAGTTAAGAACATTAATGGCACCAAACGGAAGATTCAACGACAACTTCTTCTCTATTGTACATTGTAATGATCTCTTTCTCTTTCTCACTATTTTGTTCTTTTTTCAATAACGTTAATATTCTTAATCATGACTCAAAACAATGTCTTTTCCATTTCAAGAAATTGACTTAATAAAACTTTTTTTTTTTTTTGGATGTTTTTCACGTTCTTTCTTTATCATAAACATGTTAGTCTCTATTGATGTGGACGACGAAAGATGTAGACCTTTTTGTCATCCTAGAACTAAACCGGGTTTTTGGATTTTCGCTTTCACTTCAACTGTGACTATGATTAACTATCTATCTAACTATCAAAAATTTTGGAGTATTTTCTTAAAGTCTTTTTTCTCAAAAATGTGGATCCCACAAGGAAAGCAAGTTTAGTGGGAGGTTCTTGCATCAAAATCATAGCTTTTTGTTATGTTAAATTGAAGTTGTTAAAAGTAGAAGAACAATCTTAAAACTTTAAACTAAAATCCAAAACCCTGTCTTTTTTTTGGGGTGGGGATTACAAAAACTTGATTTGATTTTCATGGATAAATCCTCAAGATTCGATTCTTGTAGATTTTTGTAACACTATTGAGTGTGTTTTGTGTGTTTACCCATGATTTGTACTGTGAATGGTAAAAAAAGGTTAAATCTTTCATCCTTTTTTAACCAAAATCATTATTTGTACTATATGTTTTTTTTTGTAAGAAAAATGATAGTAAAGGAAAAAAAAAGTCAAGCAAAAAAGTTTTAGTTGTTGTATATCTTTTGATATGCAAATCTAACCTCCATAATATTCATCACAGCTTTATCAACAGTACTGAATGTTGAAAATTTAGTGGTAAATATTTCATAAATGGACTGACTCGACAGCTAAAGTAAAATTACACAAATTTAGTAACTAGAGAACTACCAACAAACATAAATAAAATAGGAAGAGTTGGATAACTATCCTATATTTATTAAAAACTTTGAAAACTAGCCCATCGACTTAGTCTTTTTCTCGATTTAGTCTTTTTCTCCATCGACTTATTTTATAACAGCCGACTTATACTTGATTAGTTTATTTATTTACATAGTTGACATATTTAAACTGTTGATTTATTATTTTTGTTCGTTGATTTATATTTTTTTCTCGTAAACTTATTTATTCTTAGTAGACTTATTAAATTTTATATTCACTTATTAATAAAGCTGATTTATCGAACTGTCGACTTATATTTTATTTCTCTCGACTTAATTTTTGTTACCATTGACTTGTTTTATAACAATTAACTTATATTTTGATTGGTTGATTTACTTACATAGTTAACTTATTTAAACTATTGATTTATTTTTTATGTTCATGGAATTATTTTGTAAATAATTAATTTTAAATAAAAAAATTAATTATAATTTTAAAAACTAATTTTATGTAAAAAATCGTAATAAATTAAAAATTAATTATGTTGACTAAAACAATATAGAATATAATTTTCTATTAATAATTTAATTTAATTTTAAATTGTTATATTTTTAAAATTAAGTTTAATTTTTTATTTATTATATTTAAATGAATTATTTTTAACTATTCATAAAAATTAAATAATCAAAATATTTTATTTTATTTTAAAAATTTAAGTTATTAATTAACGACAAAAATTTCATCTTGTTTTAACATAAAAAGTATATTTCCAATCTTGTAAATTATGGTGTACTTTGCAAATTTTTAACAAAATTTAAGGTAGTCTAGCAAATAATCTTAATAAAATATAAGAAAGAAAAAAGATATTAATAAAGTGAAAAAAACACATTCATTTTGGATGGTGTTTTGTCAGACAAATAGATACATCTAAGTACTCTCCTTTATTTTTTGTGTGACAATGCATTGTGATCAACCATTTTCTTACAAACATATATCTACAATAAACATAATAATATAATATTAATATTTTCTAACTGGTTATTATTCTATATATCAACTTGAAAGTGTTGAAAATAATTGTTATTGAGTGGAAGGAAATTGGTTTGCTTTTAAACTATTCATCAAGGAATCATTTTTACTTACCCAAAGGAGGGTAAAAACACCAAAAAGTATATATCGATAATTATACCCCACAAACAGCATATTATAATGACAAAGAATACACTTTATTTTTTGTTTTGATAACTTTATACTTGATTGGTATTAGATTCATCTTACCCACCTCCATTAGCTGTTGATTTCAAGAAAATTCAAAACTCATACTAGATAACAACAAAAAAAGTTGACTAAAAGCAAATAGGCTCAATGCTCAATTTTTATGCAAATACACTAATAATATATCTTCTCTAAAACACTATATTATGCCTTTTTTAATACTAATTTTTTTTTAAAAGAAGTCAGTTTTTCTTTTTGGCTTTTTTTCTTTCTAAAAATTCCATAATATTTTGAATATCATTTAACATTTATATTAATTATAAATACGACTAAAGACAAAACCTTCTGATTACTTATTCCATTCTAAACCAAAAGATAAAAATTAAAAATTATTTATTGAATAAAAAGAATATCATCCTTTCAAAGAATTTTTGTTTTGAATTCCCAATTTTATTATTTTAAAATCATAATTTTTTGAAACTGCTTTGACAAAAAAAAATGCTAATCGATCAAACATTGATTTATTTTTTGAAAAACAAAATAAGAACATGATCACAACAAAATATAGTAATGTTATCAAATCTTTATGTGAAATTTATATTTATATTATTATTTATTTTTCATCCTTCAAAATAAATAATCATACACTTATATGAAAATGTTTAAATATTATTTTTTATTTTTAAAAATATTAGAAAATAGCATTTTTAACCTTGAAAGTGTCAGATGCTAGCACTTTAAACCTCGAAAGTATTACACTAGCACTTTAAACATTCGAACTATTTTTACGAATACTTTAAACTTCGAAGCTATCTTCCATGTTTTCTCCGCCATAAAATTAACTACAAAATAGTTACCGAAAAGCTGACGGAATTTCTGACAGTGTCCAACAAAAGTTTATGACGGATTTTCTACAAAATAGTTCAGCCAAAATTTTTAAAATTTAAAAGGCTATATCAACGTATATATTTTTCAACATATTTCCGACGGTTACTAGAAAATCCGTCAAAAATTGTCTGACACCTTCAAAGTTAAAAATATGTTATTTTTTCTCATTAAATTTTTACTTTTACAAATCAAACAAACTTGAAAGTGTAGATGTTTTACATCAAAAATATGAAATTGATTAAAAACTTTGCGATTTTGCAATTAAAATTAAATATATTTTAAAGGTATCTATCAATTCTAAAATTAGTAAATTCATTTGAAACTAAATTTTCTTTTTCCATGTTGTGATTGTTAATGATAGCATATATACATCATAAGAACATGTACCTATGCTGCCAAAATACCTATCTCTATATCTTGTAAAACTAATAAAATTCACTCTTTTCTTTTGATAAAATTCACTATTTAGTCTTTTTATTATTATTTAAACCCATTAAATTTTCCCATTAAAAATATTCTGTTAAGAATCGAATAACTCTTTATATATTAATTCATTATCTATAAATAAAATTGTGATGACTTGTGAAACTGAAAATATGAAGTTTATATATTGATTAGTCAAATATGAATCAAATAAAAACCAGATGTCAATATTCTTCTTTATATACATACATCTATGATCTACCGACTAAAACAACATAATAGTGATTATAGTATGGTTGTATTAAAAGCACATGTCATTATTCTTCTTAATATACATTTATGATACAAATTCAGTATGGCAGAGTTAAAAACAAAAATATTTAAAATGCTTAGACGCCAAAACAAGCAGTACAAAAGTTACGACCTCAAAAAGTAGTTGGAATTATTGATTTGGTATTTTGGTGGTAAGACAGAATTTCCTGTCGGCAAATGCTGACTTCTCACCAAATCTCCCTCTCTCTCTAATTATTTATATGTGTTTTTAATTGTTTTATTTCTATGATTTTAGTGTAAAAGTTTTAAAAAGTTAAAAGAGAAAATTATAATGATATGGTAGAGGACAATCTCTTTTTTAATACACAAGAATCTCGTCCTCTCCCAATGCTTCTTCATCATTATTTCCATTTTTTATATGTATATAATAAAAAAAGTAGATTCGTTTTCCTTTCACATGTTTTTATTAAATTTAGGATCTACCCCATTGTATTAGTTTTGTTTTACTTAAATTTACTATGAATCGTTATCTGGCCATTTTCAACATGACTAGTGAGATTTGCGTAAACTTCATCGTTTCCCTAGATGATGATATTATTACATTTTAATTACTTGAAAAGTATGTAGTAGAAAAAAGAAGTAAACTATTGGCTTAAACAGGTTACAATATGCTTCTATAAAAGTTTTTCTTAGCATAGAAATTTATTCTATCCATGGTATTAAAAACTAGACCGGACATGTTTAACCAAGAATCAGCCACATAACCGAATCCGGTTTGAAGCAAAAATTGAATTTGAATAAGACCGATAAGTTTGGTCAAAAACCGGTAATTTAAAGTCATTTTTTTTACTTTCAATTTTAATTCGATTTTCTAATTTTAATAGAAAAATATATTTTATTTTGATTTAAATTGATTATAAATTTTGATATCTACGATTTTATCGTGTTTTTCTTATGTGAATTATTATTTTATCATAATAGTGTTTTTCTTATGTGTATATAAAACGGCGTCGTTGAGATGACATGGTGTACAAAGTTTGATAGGAATCTCTTTGGAAGTTCTCTCTGAACGACGTCTAGAATCTGTAGTTTTTTTTTTTTTTTTTTTGGGTTAAACCGTATGAGTTCTAACCTTTCACCCCTTAATCTTCTTAGATCTCCGAAAACAGATAATGAAAATTTTGATTTAAAGAATAATCCTTTGAGAAATCGAAACCGCAATAAAAAAACTTCTCTTTTATACTACCATTAAGCAACCACTTTTTTGGTAATTTCCACTATTTGCAAAATAAATTATACATGTATAATTGTATTTTTTTTTTCTTCTGGATGCTTGATAAGTACTAGGTAACGCTAAGGTAAAGAATATAACTCTTCATGTAGATTAGATAGATGTCGCTTGTTTAAAAAATGTTTGTATAGGAACTAGTGGTGATTTTTTATGGATGTAGGCTAATAACAAAGATATTAAGTTTGTTTTGTTTTGTTTCTTGCTCATCAATTTTCGACCAATAGTTATTTTCCACGAATAAATAAATAAATCACTAAGATAATCTGATAACATGAGTGATTTGCTAAATAAGAAGTTCTCTAAAATATCCACAAGATGAATTATGTGAATCACTAATTTATATCTTTAGGTTTAATCATAAGCACATTCTATAATACAAATCTATAACTATAAGATATAATAACGACGTCTTTGGAAAAATATTAGATATAATAAATAAATGTAAAATCAAAGAAAAGAAATAGTATAATTATACCCTTGTTAAAATTTTTTGTTATATGAATTTGGAACCTTTGAAACGAAATGAT
Source organism: Cardamine occulta (assembly GCA_028015245.1). NCBI lineage: Eukaryota > Viridiplantae > Streptophyta > Magnoliopsida > Brassicales > Brassicaceae > Cardamine > Cardamine occulta. The sequence goes on from CM051368.1 coordinate 1,254,507, forward strand.
TATAATTGTTATCAATGTTAAGAGAAAGGGTATTCTGGTTGATCAAAAAAAAAAAGAAAAAAAAAGAAAAAGGGTTTAATTTCTACATGAAAAATATAGTAATTGCAGTTTATATTTTCATATTTCATCTAAAAAATGCATTTTTGCAGTATTTTCACACTATTGTTATTATCTTTACAAATATAATATACGATCGGGTTTCTTAGGAGTCCAAATTGTTACTCCATGTTTATTTTGTTAAATGTATACTCCATGTTTTAGTATATATATATTTAAAACTGTTAAAGATAGGAAAATATATAGAATATACTATTTGAAAAGAGAACATAATTACTTATGGGGAGTTGATATGAAATGCATGATGATGAAAAGAGATTATGTCTATTTTGAATTATGGCTTCGATTAATAATAATATAAACCTAGAATTTCTTATGGAGCATGTGATGGAATTATTCCTCTACGTTTCCTTGTTTGTAAGCAAATCATGAATCAACACTATAGGCTAAATAATATTTTTAAAAGTAATTATAATCTCATCACAATTTTTTTCTCTTAAGAAAAGCCTCTGAGTTCTTACATATACAAAAAAATGGAGTGACATATATAGCTACTTGGCAATTAAAATTAAATAGTAACAACCCCAAAATTGTTTAAAAATATGCATTAACACCTTTGGTTTGAGTATTGTTTAGTGTCAAAGTATAATATAATCTTATAAAAAATTAAGTAACTATATACTCGGGTAATTTTTTAGAAAAAACAAAAAAAACTATATACTAGGAAATATATAACGTGCAGTGTTGACAAAAAGAAAAAACGTGCTATGAAGTTATGTTAAAGCTAAGAGAGTGACTGAGAATCTACTCTATTCCATACTTGGTTTTATTTATTTAAGACAAATCACATTCATCACTTTTTTCTTAATTAGGTATGGAAGATTCTACTAGTTTGACAAATATATTAATTAAAGTTAGCTTAAAATAAGAGTTACTGCTCCTCAACCAATTGACACATGATTTTTTTCTTTCCAAATTAGCACAGTTCAAGTTCCAGATTTCCTGCGTTAGCTCATCATTTAGAAAGAGTTAATATGCATTTTGGTTTTACCGTTTAGCTATAATTTTTTTGCTTTAAATTGTTTTTAATGAAACAAGAATTAAATCAGAATTCAATATTTAGATCTCTCTATACTTGTCAAAAGTTATAAACTTTTCTTTATAAACAGGTACTTTTAATTAATCTAGTGGTTTGTACTAGTGTTACCATCATGTTGTAAATAGGATTTGAGTTTGAAAATGTGTGTGGGAATTCTAAACGATAAAACAACATATACGACGTTTAGAACCCTTCTACAAACAATAATATACTAATGAACTTGTGCATATATATATGGTTTATGAATAAATTAAACAAACACTAAAACATATTTTTTCGAAATTTTTTAAAATATCTTCATATTAAGTAATGATATACAATTAATATGCTATCCCTACTAAGTGCGTCTTTGATAAAGCCTCTGTAGATAACTGCGTTAGTAACTTAATTACTCCTTCTGTTCCTAATTGATTCTATTTCATTTATGTAAGTAGTTTATCATAAACTGTATTTTTTGTGATTCCTATGTTATTTTCAATAAAACCTGATTCAAAACAACTAAGGCATCTCTGCTCCAGAGTAACTAGGTTAAAGGATTAGTATGTTTTCACAATGTATTGTGTGCAAAAACGCTGAAAGTTCTGGTTTTATTGTTTGTAGAATAGGAATGGTAGATAGAACTATATGAAAATTCTGGCTTTTGTTTTTCTGAAACTCGCTATTATTTGTGCTGAATTTTTAATAAATTTTTGCACCCTTGGCTCAAAAGCTTGAATTGTTGATGAACATAAGATACGGGTTAAATAATAGAGGCATAATTGATAATTTCATTCGCAAACCCCTACTATAAGGCTAATTTGTTAATTTTATGAAATTTGGTTCAGTTTTGCTAAACTTTGGGCTTAGATTTCCAAAGTTGGGCTCAATTTAGATAAAAATTGGTTAAACACTAAAGCCCAAGGGTCAAATCTAAAACATGATGAACTAAAATGTCCATAATGGTTAACCATGGACCGGATCTTTTTGAAGGCAAAGAGATAACCAGAAAAAAAGTTCCGAACCGTATAAATAACTAATTTGTTTTTTCAATAACCGGTAACTAAACCGGAATTTGGGAGCCACGCAAAATTAGGGTCGCCATTTTCTGTGCCCTCCGTCTTCTTCTCGTAACGTCATCGACATCAGAATCTTCAGACCGAGAAAAAATGGCGGCAATCAGAACGATGACGAACATGATTCTGCGCGAAGTCATCCATCACCCGCTTCTCTTCCAATCTTCATCGAAATCGTTTCAATCTCTTTTACCATGCCTCCGTCGTACTTCCCGAATTGCTCCGCTTCACTGTAATTCCCGATTCGGATCCATCCGATGTGCGGCCTCTACCTCCGGTGGTGATCGGAAAGTGTCGTCACGGTTGTCTCAGGTTCAACAGATGATTCATGAAGCGGAGGAGAGAGCTAATTCCGCTGGCAATGAACCTACTCCTCAAATCACTCTAGGTTAGATTTTAGTTTGTTCTATTAGGTTTATGGAGAATTCTACAATCTGATGACTCTTGAACATTCTAGAGAACTGAGTTGAAGTTATTAGAGCCAAATGATCATATGTATGCATAATTCTCAAATCAAATTATACATGAATCTCAAATTTGATAACTTTATCACATTTTCAGGAAAAGTATTGGTGAATTTGATTTCTAGAGTTGTATTCTGTGGTAATTTGATTTGGAACATTCAGAATTTGATGATGTGTTCATATCTTGTTTTTGGTATTTGTAGAACATGTTACGCTTAACTTTGCTAGAAGTGGAGGTCCTGGAGGCCAGAATGTGAACAAAGGTGCGAACTTTTCTCGCGCCATTTACTGATCTTGGCATTGTAGTTTTTGACTATTGTGATGTCTCAATGCTTATATGTCCTTTACAGTGAATACCAAGGTAGATATGCGCTTCAATCTGAAAAACGCCTACTGGCTAAGTGACAGGATCAGGGAGAAAATCATACAAATGGTTAGTTTCTTACTCTATTTTTTCATCTATAAAACTATGAGTGCGAGTTTTATCTCTATCTTGTTCCTTGGAGTAAATACTGATATTTGTGAAAATGTCAGTTTGATATTTGGATATGATCTTGCAGGGATCGAAATTTACTAGTACAATAGAGTATTTAGCTTTTTGGTTGTGTTTGTGTATTTAGCTTTTGTTGTTTGTCAACAGGAGAAGAATCGGATCAATAAGGACGGTGAACTTGTGATATCTTCAACTAAAACTAGAACGCAGAAGTCAGTAACCTTATAATCTTATCTTTCTTGTTCCATTTTCGAGAACTTCTCTGTTTCTGACGGTATGTTTCTCTGCAGAGGCAATATCGACGATGCACTTTCAAAACTACAGGTAATACCAAACCACTCTATTGAGTATCACGTATTTATTCATGGTGTGTTTCGTTCTATTTAATGTCGAGATGTTTTGGTTAATCGTATAAATCTCAAACAGGCGATAATTGATGCTGCTTCATATGTTCCGCCACCACCATCAGAAGAACAGAAGAAGAAAATTGTAAAGATGTCAGAATCAACCAAACCAAATCCTCTATTCATGATTCAATCTCTTTTTCTTTCAATCTTTTAACCGTGACGCGGTAAATTCTGACATTTTCAGGGCTGCGAAAGCTGACAATAATCGACTTAAAAGCAAAAAAGTTCTATCAGACAAGAAAGCTGCGAGAAGAAGTCGCGGTAGCTACGATGATTAAACATAAACATACAATGGAGGTTCGGGTTGATTCTTATAAAGCTTTTAACTTAGATCATTATATCATTTTCTTGGAGTTTAATGTAACACAACAATCAAATCTTCCAATAAAAATTGCAATATATTGGATTTATGTACAAACCACTCTTATACAAATCAAACATAACATTCCACACTTTTTTTTTTTTTTAAATGTTACTTTCTAATAACATGTTCTTCTCCTGATCTTTGATCAAAATGCTTTATCCATTTTCTCTTGCTGTTGTTATCACTCTTCCCAGAGCTTCTCGCAGCCGCTACATGAGCGATTTCTAAACCACCAGAAACCGGAAGAGTCACTGTTCTCACAACTTTGCGGTCACTAAACGCTTTTGTCCAACTGAAACACGAAGTGCTTCTCCGGTAACCGTTTCTGCAGACCACAACCGCTCCTCTGCTACCAAAAGCAGCGTTTCTCAAAACGTTTGCTGCAAAATCCTTTTGATCCCAATCGATTACCAAGAAATCGATTCCTTGTAGCGTCTGCATCGTGCTCTCAGATGATGATGATGATTCTTCCTCGTTTATAATGATTGTCTCCGGCAAGTTTGAGCAAGATTGTTGTGTCATGGCTTGAAGATAACCGGTTTGTGATATTGCGTTTGGTACAATACAAATATGTCTTGCGTTTGTATGTTGACTTGCTACGTTTAAGCCAACGCTTATGGCTATGGTTTCACCTTCTGACCATGTTTCCACGATTAGATTCGCGTTCCATCCCGCCGCCATCGCCGCCACTAGCTCCGCCGCTCCCGGCGTTCCAATACCCTCGCACTATAAAAATGATCCAAAAATCAAAAACCTTACAAACTGTAAAAATAAAAGGACCAAAACGTGCAAAGATCAAACATTTTCATCTTGAAATCTCAAATTGTATGAAAAAAAAACGTGCAAAGCTCAAATATTTCCGTCTTGAAATCTCAAACGGTACGAAATTTTTTTAAATTTAGAGAATTGTTTTTTTTTATAAGAAATATTGAAAGAACCTTTCTTCGTGAAAAAGTATTAATTTTTTGTTTTGTTTTATATTGATCGAAAATTTTAAATAATGGGATTTTGGAAATAATGAACGGAAGATAAGAGAACTTACCGATTTAACAGTGTCGATGTAAGCCTTAGATGCTGTTTCCGGTGACCAAATAAGTTTCATATTCTTTATTTCTTCTTCTTGTTTTGTTTTCTAATTTATTTATGAGACTGTGTAGCGTAAAACCTCCAAACGATGTTTGCTTTTTATACAAGACATGAGACATATATACGAAAAGTCTAGTGTGAATGCATATTTTATTGTGAAAAGGTATTTACGCGTAATAGTCAAACTTACACTTTTGGTTTATTTTGTTTTAGCACAAATATTATGGAACTTACTCAATTACCACCAATAGAACTAATTGATGATGATTTGGCCGTTGAATGATTCATCGTGATTCAAATATTTTCATTGCAATTTCAATTATAATTGATTATTATAGATTTTGTTTGATAAGTAAAGAGATTTTAAGCCGAAATCCAGACTAGTCTCTGAAGTATATAGAACGTTGGATATTTTGGCAATTTAAAACATTTATAATGGGTATGGGAAGACTCGAATGTCTGTCGCCCAACTACATGATGAAATATTTAACCATTAAACCACCACAAATGAATTCACTATAGACACTTTAAATGATATAAAATATATATAAATTATCATAGATTTTGGATCTTTTCGATTAATAAAGAGTTTTCTATATTAAAATCTAAAGCAATTTCCGTAGGAACTCATACAAGTGTTTAGTAATGAAAAGTATACTATTTTTCATGTTTTTATGTTATTGAAAATTTGATTTTTTTTTTAATTGTTTGAACACTCGGATTATTTATCACATTTTTAAACCCGAAGCATCACTAATCTACTAAAACAATATTTTTAACGTTTCATGACTTTATTTTGAAAATTTTATTTAGGTACAGTGTTTCCGGTATTCAATCATTTGACTAGTCCATTACTAATTTGACATCTGAGACAAACTAATTATTGCTTCTTCCCTTTTGAAGTAACAATCCAAAGTTAAAATCTAGACTATATTATATGGAATTTATAGTTGCTATATAAATGATAAAATAATAAATAAATAAACAAACTCGTCAAGCAAAATAGATATCTTGGTCTTTAACTACCAAAAATTCTTGGTCTTTAACTAACAAAAGTTTCTTTTTGACTTGTATGTTCCAAAAAATTGACATGGAATGGAAATATAAGGGGTTGAATCTGTTAAACATCATACAACGAGGGGTCCATAATTAATTTATCCCCAAGATGATTTATTCTCTGTTTCTTTTCTTGAAGATTGGTTGCGTTGTTAAATCGTTGACATTAACATTTTGTCCACGAGAATCCGACGTGTGAAAGTTTTGGATTTGGATTATAACGAGATTAAACTAATTAATCTGTTATTAATCTTTAATTAGTAGTCCGAACCGACTTAGAGTATTATATTTAACAAACAAATTTTTTTATTGTGTCCATTGCTTAGGTACAATAGTTACTAACTATCTCCAATTGAATTGACTCGGTCCTATGTATATTAGTATTTATAGAATATATTCCACGTACTAGGCAGGTTGTTGGTGATTATTCTTCATATTTTTAATATATTTCCACAAAAGAATTTTCTTAGATAACTAGATGTTAGTTAATTGGATTGAGTTAATGATATTTGCACCACCCACGTCCTTTGATAAACTAAAAACAGACCAATTCTTGCGTTGATGGTTTCGGACATATTTTGGATTTGGTCGGCAACTCGTTTTGGACACATATTTGCAAAAGAATCAATAAAGTTGATCGTATTCATACACAACATATAAGGTTAGAAAAATGGTAAGGTAATACTCAAATTCGAATACAACACCCATACTAATCGTCACATATATTTTCAATAATCGGTCGGTTTAATATTTTAACAAAAATAAAAAAAGGTTTTTGATCGCACGTAGATGAAATCTAACAAAATAATTAGAGATATATACATATATATCTATACATACGTGTGGTGTGGATATATTAAAACTATACATACAAGCAACGGGATGTATATCCACATATATATTGTTATATACTAATTAATATGCGTGCACATATATTACAAACAGAAAACTATGAACTCAAAACAGCTGTTATACTTGGTTGTACATTTGTTGATGTAAGAAGTTGCTTTCCCATTAGATGCATTTGAGATATTAATGTTTTTTTGTTGAGTGGATATTTTCATTTTGATCTTATCTGATGTCGATACAAGAAAGACTTTTGATAGAGAAAAAGAAAAAAAACTTTTGGGTAGTTTCTTCAGAGTTCTTATCGATCTTGTTCTATGAAAATTGCTATATAAAAACAAAACTTTTTCCTTTTACAAAATCACCTAGATTAAATATCACTAAATTTGTTTTCTTCTAAATATCGACATCTTAAAACTAAGCAACTCTAAATGTTCATTTTTGATCTGAAAAATTTCACATTTGTTTCTAATGCAAATGAAGATGTGCATGGTAGGCATAACATAAATATATTTGCTATGTTGAGAAAAAAGGTATCTAGTATTTTATCGATAAATATTTTTCAGAGAACCATCTACATTTTTAACAATTTTCTCACAATCAAATGATTATTTGGTGGTTCTTTAGGTAGAAGGAAAAATAAAACAGAGATAAAAAAATACATTAGTCGGTCGTCTCTTTGAAATATAGGAATAGAGATCCATGCATATACATAACACTTTACGTGCTATAACAAGGGTTGTATTAAACCTTGATTTAAAAAAAGGTTGTATTTGATTTGATTTGCGGATGATTTCTTCTATATAAACTAAATTTTTTGCTTCAAGTGATGTGATTCAATAATTGTCGAGGAATTTTGCTTTTCAATATTGATCCGATTTAGTAATATATAGCAAGTCTTCAAATTGTTGAGGAATTGAATCAATGTATTTTCTTAACTATCTACCTCAAACAAAGCACATAACTAAATATCTCAAACACGAGAAAAATATCAGCATTGTTATGCTCTTTATTACATGATGAGATCATAAGTTTTAGGTACATAAGACTATTGTATTTATAAATTGATTGTGCCATTTCTAGTAAGACCAAATGTATTTGTCCCCATACATCAATCCTGATAATGGCGTTGAGGCACAACAAGAAGAATTTGTTTGTTCTTTCCATTTCGAAAACGACCCTACGGGTTTTGATAAAAAGAATATTAGGTCATGTTCCCCATTTTATTTCCCACTTTCTCAAAATTACTCTTTTAATGGATGATGAAAGGATTTCCGATAAAATTCACATTCCACACAACTGCTGCTAGATTGATTTTTATCAATCCAAGTTTGACTATTGGCCTAAAAAATATAGGATCATCAATGATAAAAAAAAAACTTTAGGAGTATGTCTACTATCTTTCTTTTATATATTTTATTTGGATACATATTTTAAATACAAAGAAGTTAAAAACATTTGTTTTTATTAAGAATCCCATTTCAATACGCCCCTAATTTGTTGTTAAAATCATATAAATGTATTTAAGCGACAAAAAAACGATATCAATGCCCCTATTTATACCTAGATAAAACACAGTGTGGCTAGATTTTTTGTTCTTTATTATGCCTAAATATCTTGCAGCTTTTAAATAATATTCTTCACATTATAAACAAAGATTTTAATGATAGAGCTAAGAGAAGAATGTTTGATGTTTGGTTCTTCTTAGCATTATGATAGCGAACGTGTCTATGACTTAAATGGTATGTGGCGTAGGCATATGATGTAATTAATATGAATTGCAAATTTTGGATCAATGAGCATTCTGAAAAATATGATATGTCATGTTAAAATATATTCGGTTTGAAATGTTTATGTCGTTAACTTTTGATTATTTAAATTCGATAAAAGAGTTTTTGGATACAATTTCGGATAATTTGCACTCGTTAAACTAAATTCACCAAAAAAGTGATGTACTATTCATTAGTTTCTTAAAATAAAAACTAAAAGGTAACAAATTTGTTTTGAGACTCTATATGCCTATATGGTCGTCTGATAGTTTCAAATTAAGAATATTGTATTGGTTTTATCCTTTTACATCACAAGCAAAATCAAACTTGGATGTTTTGTTCCAAAAATGATTCTAGAAATTTTGAAGAAAAAAAAGAAAAAGAAAAATCAGAATATCAAATTGGAGGACTACTAGTAAATGGGCCAGGCCCATACATTTCGAAATTAGATCTCAAACGACGCCGTTTTCACCACCTTCTTTTGAGCTAAAACAAAGGCTACACTTTGGTCGAATCGTCGTCACCAACTCACTCACACAGAGCAATGTCAACAGAAACTAATGAAACCCGACCCGAATCTAAACCGGAAGACCCGGAAAACCTTTCTAATGTTGTACCATCCGGAGAAGATGCTCTCGAAAACCTTACCGCCTACGACGACAACGTCGTCGTTTCCGATGCGTCGGCGACGGAGACAGACCTCTCACTCTCCGCAAGTCAATCGGAGCAAAATCTTGAAGAAGACGGCCAAAACTCGCTCGATGACCAATCGCCATTAACAGAGCCTCAGCCTCAGCTACAGCCTCAACCTTCTCCTCCTCTTCCTCCTCCTCCTCAACTCGAAACACGCATCTCAGAATCACTCGGTGAAGAAGAATCTTCCGATATGGTAACGGAGCAACAATCACAAAACCAGAACACGACGGAGCCTAATCCTAGAGCAAGAAAACGACGTCGTAGGAAACGTTTCTTCACTGAGATGAACGCTAATCCAGCTTTTTCAAGAAACCGCCGCAATAGCATCGGCAAAGAGGTTGATTCCGAAGCCCTAATCGCAATGTCGGTAGGGTTTCCGGTTAATTCACTCACGGAGGAAGAAATTGAAGCTAATGTGGTTTCAATCATCGGAGGTAGAGACCAAGCGAATTACATTGTTGTGAGGAATCACATTATAGCTCTATGGCGATCTAATGTTTCGAATTGGTTAACGAGAGATCATGCACTTGAGTCAATACGAGCTGAACACAAAACCTTAGTTGATACTGCTTATAGTTTCCTTCTTGAGCATGGTTATATCAATTTCGGGCTTGCTCCGGTTATTAAAGAGGCGAAATTGAGGTCGTTTGATGGCGTTGAACCGCCTAATGTGGTGGTTGTAGGGGCCGGTTTAGCTGGTTTAGTAGCTGCTAGACAATTGTTGTCAATGGGGTTTAGGGTTTTGGTTCTTGAAGGTAGAGATAGACCAGGTGGGCGGGTTAAGACTCGGAAGATGAAAGGTGGTGATGGTGTTGAGGCAATGGCTGATGTTGGTGGAAGTGTGTTGACCGGTATTAATGGGAATCCGCTTGGGGTTTTAGCGAGGCAACTCGGTTTGCCTCTTCATAAGGTAAGAGATATTTGTCCTTTGTATTTGCCTAATGGAGAGCTTGTTGATATTGGTGTTGATTCGAAGATAGAGGCGTCGTTTAATAAGTTGTTGGATAGAGTTTGTAAGCTTAGGCAGTCGATGATAGAGGAGAATAAATCAGTAGATGTGCCGTTGGGAGAAGCGCTTGAAACTTTTCGATTGGTTTATGGGGTTGCCGATGATCGGCAGGAGAGAATGCTATTAGATTGGCATTTAGCAAATTTGGAATATGCAAATGCTACATTGTTGGGGAATTTGTCAATGGTGTATTGGGATCAAGATGATCCGTATGAAATGGGCGGTGATCATTGTTTTATCCCAGGTGGGAACGAGATATTTGTACATGCTTTGGTGGAAAATCTTCCGATTTTCTATGGTAATACTGTTGAAAGCATCAGATATGGAAACAACGGGGTTCTGGTTTATGCGGGAGACAAAGAGTTTTACTGCGATATGGCTCTTTGCACGGTTCCACTAGGTGTTCTGAAGAAAGGTGCGATTGAGTTTTATCCCGAGCTTCCTGAGAAGAAGAAAGAAGCAATTCAGAGACTGGGATACGGATTGTTGAACAAAGTAGCGATGTTGTTTCCGTATAACTTCTGGGGTGAAGAGATTGATACTTTCGGGCGACTAACCGAAGATTCGAGCACAAGAGGAGAATTCTTCTTGTTCTACAGCTACTCTTCTGTTTCCGGTGGTCCATTACTTATAGCACTTGTAGCTGGCAACGCTGCAGAACGATTTGAGGCAATATCGCCTACTGATTCCGTTAAAAGGGTTTTGCAGATACTACGTGGAATATATCACCCAAAAGGAATTGTTGTTCCTGATCCGGTTCAAGCCCTCTGTTCCAGATGGGGACAAGATAAGTTTTCATATGGTTCTTACTCATATGTTGCAGTCGGATCATCAGGAGATGATTACGATATTTTAGCTGAGAGTGTTGGGGATGGAAGAGTGTTCTTTGCAGGAGAAGCAACAAACAAACAGTATCCAGCTACAATGCACGGAGCTTTCTTAAGCGGAATGAGAGAAGCAGCAAACATACTTAGAGTTGCTAGAAGAAGGGCATCATCATCATCACCGGCTTCAAACCCTAACCAGAGCTGCGTCAACAAAGAAGAAGAAGAAGAAGAAGAAGAAGAAGAAGAAGAAAACAGCTGTTTGGATCAGTTATTCGAAACACCCGATTTAACATTCGGGTGTTTCTCAGTGTTGTTTACTCCGAATTCAGATGAACCCGAATCCAATGCATTGTTGAGAGTTAGAATCGAAATGGAGAAGCCTGAATCAGGTGCTTGGCTTTACGGCTTGGTGACAAGGAAGCAGGCTTTTGAGCTTGGGGAATTAGAAGGAGATGAGTTGAGAAATGCATACTTGCGCGACAAGTTAGGGTTTATACCAGTCGAAAGGAAGAGTCTTTCTCAAGAAGGGGAATCAATGATCTCTTCACTCAAAGCTGCCAGATTGAATCGACAGATCTTCGATTAGTTGTTTAGTTCGGGTTTTAGATTGAATTGTGTCTACTCAACTGCGTCTACGTCTTCTTATTTGTAAACCCACAAGTTTCGTCTCCACTTTCTCCTCCTACTCTCATTCTGAATTCCTATTGATCCTGAGCTGGATTCTTGTTGTACTCTCTTCAGGTGTGTAACACTTTTTTATATTGATTGTTGATTTTCTTCCTTCTTGAGTACAGATTGGTAGACTTTTAGACATTGGAAGGTTTAGACAGAAATATTGTAATGTATTAGTTCTCATTTTCTTCCAGCAGCATTACACAACTCATATTCATAGTTGCGATGTTAACAATATCGATATTTCACCATTCTCATCTGCTTTTTTTCTTTTCCAGGTCAATGAGATTACTTGTAGCTTTATAGAACATAATCCTATGAACTTTAAACACACAAATCTGTTTAAATAGAAGAATGCTTAACAACAATGGGAACTGCAAACCAGGCATTGAAAACAACAATTTTGACCTTAACAAACAACTATGGGAATTGCAAACCCGGCTGCTCTGTATCCGACAAGAATCAACTCTGTTGAAATACATCATTCAAAGAAAAAGACAGAGAGAGAGAGAGAGAGAGAAAGAAAACTCACGAAAATGTAGAAGAAAATTTAGACCTCACTGGATGGATGTACGAAACAATTGGAACCGCAAACGCGGCTGCCATTGCTCTGAGTCTGATAAGATTCATCTCTATTGAAACACAACATACAAAGAAAAAGAGAGGGAGAGAGTGAGAAATGAAAAGTCATGAATTTGGAAGCACTCCATAACCCCAATAAAACTCACATTAAAAATAAAATAAGTAGACTGGGAGAAATTTTAGACCTTAAAAGGTAAGAAACGGGCTTTGGTAGCTTCGTCCTCCCATTCAACCCCTTCCAACCATTCTCCATCCGCATTGATGGCAAGTCCCTTTTCACCACTTGAGCTGCTTTTAGAATTGAGTGGAAGCTTTCTCAGCTTTCGGCAGTTGTGTACAAAGATTTCCTCCACTGTGTTGGGATTGTTGCTAACTCCTGAATGTCAACATTTGACCATCGTCATCTGCTTTTTTTTTTCTAGGTCAATGAGATTACTTGTAGCTTTATAGAACACAATCCTATGAACATTAAACACACAAATCTGTTTAAATAGAAGAATGCTTAACAACAATGGGCACTGCAAACCCGGCTGCTCTGTATCCGACAAGAATCAACTCTGTTGAAATACATCATTCAAAGAAAAAGATAGAGAGAGATAGACAAAGAAAACTCACGAAAATGGAGAAGAAAATTTAGACCTCACTGGATGGGATGTACGAAACAATTGGAACTGCAAACGCGGCTGCCATTGCTCTAAGTCCGACAAGAATCAATTCTGTTGAAACTGAACATTCAAAGAAAAAGAGAGGGAGAGAGTGAGAAATGAAAAGTCATGAATTTGGAAGAAATTTTAGACAGGGAGAAATTTTAGACCTTAACGGCTGAAGGTAAGAAACGGGCTTTGGTAGCTTCGTCCTCCCATTCAACACCTTCTAACCATTCTCTCTTTCTGTACTGTATGAAGAGTCCCTTTTCACCACTTGAGCCGCTTTTAGAATTGAGTGGAAGCTTTCTCAGCTTTGGGCAGTAGTTTACATTGATTTCCGTAAGACAGGGAAATGACAGAGGTCTCCAATAAATGTTCTTCAGCTCTGGAAGAAACTCCAAATGTAGAAATTCTAGTTTTTGGAAAGGAACAATCCCTGATTCTTCACCAACTAAAGCTTTCTCTTTGTTTATTATATCTTCTAGTTCATCTGCTTTGTAGACAATAAGATTTGTAAGATGTGGAGCGAACATCAGCCACGACAATTCTTTACAGCATTTGCTACCCTCTAGAAAAATCTTCGAGAGGCTTAAGAAGCATGCATTTGTCGGATTGTGTAGAGGAGAAACCAACTCACTTCTAATTCTTGTAATATCCATCTTTATCTCAGAAATAGTACATCGCATGAGAGTGAGGTCACGTACTTTCTCCATACTAGCTAAACTCGATATGTCTGATGATTCTAATTGCAAACGATTGATATCCAGAACTTGTGTACAGCACATCAGCTTGTGAGAGCAAAAAAAGTGATCCAAACCTGAACCATTAGCGAATCCTATGGTTAGAATTTCTAAATGTTCCAAGATTAGCAACTCCTCCACTCTGTTGGGATTGTTGCTAACTCCTGACTTCAGTAATTTCAATACTTTCAAATTCAGTAGTGCAGATATCCCAACAATAGTCGAAAGATTCCTCGTCCACTCCAAATCCAAGTGAATTAGGTTTTTCAACTCTTGTAAACCGACAGGAAGAAATTCTATATCGGTCCTCGATAAGTTGAGATATTTCAACGAAACCAACTTCGATATTTCCTCGGGCAATTTAGAGAGAAGTTGATTCCACGACAGATCCAAAACAACTAGCTTTGGCATGGACCGGAAGAATTCGCCGGAAATATTTACCAGTGTCCTCTTGTTTCTCTGCAAAAGCAAAGTTCCAAGTTCAGGACATTCCAGACTGCTAGAGATACTATCAATCTTATTAGACATCAGCGACATTCTCCTGACAGCGTTCCAATTCTTATCCTTTGGTATTCCATATAACCCAGCACCAGCAAAGACAATAAATTGATCAGATGCGATCCACAAGGCCATTTCACGGACAACATCATGCATATACACTTTATCTGTATCTTCCTCCATCAACAAAGAAGAACGAACAACATCATGCATATACACTTCATTTCTACCTTCCTCCATCAACAAAGAAGAACGAACAAGGCTACTGATGATCTCATAACCCTTGTTCTCAGCCCTTTCCATACCTCCACTTCCATCTATAATTCCCTCGCATATCCAATACTCTATCAAATCCCGTTTAGAAATTTTCTCATCTTCTGGAAATAAAGCGCAATATAGTAAACATGACTTGACATGCTCACCCTTTAGATTATCGTAACTAAACTTCAAAATCCGAAGAATTTCATCCTCCACCTCAGGAAACTCAGCAGCATTTGAAGTCAAAACATCAATTGCATGATGCCATTCTCGAGTCGTCCGTTTGTATGACATGGCTTCGCCAATGACGTTGAGTGCGAGTGGTAGACCTTGACACTTTTTAGCAACTACCATTGCAAGCTCTGGTATTCTTGGATGACTTCCTAACGTGATCTCTCCAACTTTCTTTCGGAACAAATCAAATGCATCATTAGGTGCCAAACATTGGACTTCCATCTCAATATTAGCTCCCATGCGCCCACACACTTCTCCAGAACGAGTGGTGAAAACTACTTTACTTCCATTTTCTTTACTTGGGAAGGGGACTCCAATCTTCGTTAGATTAACTTTTGCCCATATATCATCTAACAACAACACAAACTTCTTTCTCGTTAGGACATTGTGTATGTCGCATGACTTTTGGTCTTCATCTTTTTGGTTCCAACCATCTCCAGCCATGCCTAGTTTCTTTGCAATATCTTCTTGAATCTTCTGGATTTGTAAATCCTTAGATACCACAACCCAAATCACAATATCAAAAGCATCCTTTTTTTGGAGAGATTTATTATTGATCTGTGAGAGAAGTGTAGTTTTTCCCACTCCCCCCATACCGTATAGACCCAGAATACCCACTCCCTCTTCCATGAGAAGGTTCCATGCTGTTTCAAGCATCTTTTCTCGACCGACAATTGTCGGTTGAACAGGCCTTTCTACCACCACAGACATTTGAGCTTGCTCAGCAACCACTTCAAAAACCCCATTAGATCTGAGATTCTCAACCTCACTCAAGATCATGAAAACCCGTTTCCCATAACGATAACTCTTTTTTAAACTCTTGGAGCAAAACTCACAAAGACATAACCTTTGTATCTCAGTATTTCCAACACTAAGCAAACTATTAACTTCGGTTTCAATAATCTCAACTCTAGTAAGCCATACCTGGATTTGGTCAAGCCTTCGTAGACCTTTATTCTCCTCTCTCTCCACCCTTCTTAACAAGTCATTTCGCCTTGCCTTCAGCTCATCCATGTTTGTCTCCAAAGCTGCGAGGTTCTCCTCGAGGTTGTGAATATAACTCTCTCGGACACATAACCATTGAGAGACTTGATTCACAACTTGATCACATGACAACGAGACAGAGAAGCACCCACCCATCGTTGCACAAACGCAGAGAAAGAGAAAGAATCTCCAAAAAGAAAAAAAAAATGTGAAGGTTTTAGCGAATGAGTGATAAATGCTAGGAGAGAAGAGAAGATAAGATATGAGAAGATGAATGAGTTCCTCAAGTCAATGACTCCAAAACGGAGAGATCAAAGTCTTGCTTTATGGATGGGTCCATCAACCATCCCCAACTGACATAAATAAGACCATCCACAATGGAGAGATCAAAGTCTTGCTTTACGCCATTTATTTTTTTTTTATTGGGAAGACATCCTTTGCATGTGCAACATGAGGAAAGGGAGTCTTAACTTTAAATATTAATATTAAAACACTAAACAGTATATATCCCGTGTCTTTACAGAGACATTTAGGACATCTGAAGACACCTTACGTGGCCACTTCTAGTAGGTAGATGATATTTTTTTTGTTTTTTGTTTTTTGTTTTTTCATTTGCGATTTAGCCTTCCATCTTATTTTTCTTTTAGTCCAAATCTCAATCTCTCTCAAATCCGACAAAAACGACCGATTTGTATAAATCTTTGTGAAGAAGATGTTAAATCGATCTCTTTTCTTTGATTCGGTGAGTTCACTTCTCTTCTTCTTCAACTCTTGTTCTTATTCATGTTTGATTGTTGTTTTCTTGTGAATCTTGTTATTGTTCGATTGAAATGAATTGAAAGTAGCTTGTGGAATTATTGTTCTTGTTCTTGTTCGATTCTTGATTGATTCTTCAATTTTTTTTCTTGTTCTTGTTCGATTGTTGTTGGTCATCTTCTTCAATTGATGTGGATTTGCATGTCCGATCCTTGTGCATATTTCATCGATATCCAATTTTAAGATTGTAATTGATTAAATTCTTTTAATCGATCAGTTATGTCTCATAGATTAGTTGTTTGATTGTGTTGGATCGGTCATTTTCTTATGGAAATGAGTAATGGTTCGGTGAAATTCCCAAATCCAGGTCTGTTTTGTGTTAGCTACAAAACTCCATTTTGGGTTTGATTATGCGTAATCAGATGCTATTTACTGATAAATGTCTGTAACAAGAGAGATGATCCTTGGTTTGCTGCACTAGGAAGAAGTTGTGTAGTGTCTTCGACTTTATAAGTACTTAAGAATTTGTCTTAGTTCATATAATAGTGGTGATTAGTTTAGGATCATTCGTTTTGATCTCTTCAATCATCTTTGCGTTCTTATGCTAATTGGAAAATAGTGAAAGTGGAAATATTCAGATAATGTTTGACTTAGAATGGTTTATCTTGAGAATTTTACTTGCTGATTGAGAATTCATCTTGAATTAACACCCTCTCACCTTCTCTTATTCAAGAAGTGGAACACCAGATTTTAGAATCAGAGTATGATGATTTTAGAGCTTCAGATTCCGGTGGAGCTGCATTTTCCGATCAGCTGCTCTAAGTGTAAGTCTAAAGCTTCTCACCAAGTTTCAACCACTCTCGAGTTTTTAAACTAAAAACCAAGAAACTTTCCTCTTCTCTTTTGCAGTTGATAACTCTTCTTCATTTTGCGACATGCACTGACTATTCCAGATTATGCAGAAGGTGAAGATGACCCTTCTTCAATACTTTCTGTAAGTTAAAATCAAGTCACCACTTCTTTTTTTCCCTAGCATATACTAGAAGTTTCAAATAAGTTCTAACTCCAAACGACAAAATCATCTTAAATGTTTTTGTAGCTCTTTTTACTCCGAACTGCCAGGTTTCTTCTTCCTTGCTACATAATGGCATCAGCCATCAGTATTCTGCATTGGTGTAGACAAAGACATGAAGCATCAGCCTTAGCCACTCAATTTGCTTTGGTGCTCAGCTCACGGCAACCTAGAGCAGTGGTTAATTATTTGTTAATGGAGGAGTGATTTAATAGTTTTAGACCAAAAGTTTCAGGTATATGCTTTTCATTTTTCAATGATTTCATCGGAAACAAAATAATGAACTGCTGTTAAAAGAGTAATTTTGTAGTAAGTGAAAGAAGAGAGGATTTATTGAATTAAAATCTCTTCTTTTCACTACTTGCAGAGCGATTGACAGTAGTGAGTCTCTGCTACGCTTAGTTATTCAATGCAGTTATGCTAATAGTTTTCAACATTGTTGTTTAAAACTCTTATGCCTTGATATGCAATGCAGTTATGCCTTAACTCATTGTCTAATTTCTTTTCATTAGTCTAATTTCTTTTAGTTATCGAGTTTTTAACAACTTTGTTACAAAGCAGGTGAGCTGTATGAACTTGATGAAGATATGGCAGGACAAGCATCTTCTCAACTTGACGTGAAGGCATCAATGTTACAGGTTAGTAATAATAGGCTACTTTCTCTGTTTATGTTACAGGTTAGTTATGTTAGAACTGATTGGTAGGACCAAAGTTATGTTAGAACTGATTGGTAGGACCAAAGTTATGTTAGAACTGATTGGTAGGAGCAATGTTATGTTAGAACTGAAGTTCGCCCTTGAGCATGCATGGTTGGAGCTTCGCCATGATCAGAAATGGTGTACATCTAACGGTAATGGAAGATCGAAAAGAACTAAGCTACAGGAGGGTGGCGCATACTCCTCAAGTTCAAATACAACACCTCATACTGAGGAAGAAGTGTGTCCTCGATCTCCTGGTGTTAAGGCATCTAAAGGCAAAACAAAAAAGAGTGGCACTAGTGTAGAAAATGAAGCTAGTTCCCTGTTAAAGTTTGAGAGGTTGTGGGAGATCAAGGAGAAAGACATAGCTGGGAGAGAAAGATTATCCAAGCAGCGACTTCTAGACAGTCTCATAGCCAAAACAGAGCTATCCGAGCCTGAACTCAATTTGAAAAATAAGCTAATTGCTGAGATGTTAGGATAATGCTTAGTAGGTGCATCCGTTGGTGAGGAAACCATTATTTTTGTTTTCTGTGTTTATGTTCTGTGTTTTGATTGAGTTCTGTGTTATGTGTTCTATGTTTTGATTGAGTTAAATATGTCTTTACCTTGCTTTGTCTTTAAGTCAAATATGTATTTACCTTGCTTTGTCTTTTTGCAGGTTACAACAAGAACCCGTGAATTGATCAAATTGTGGAAGTGATGCAATTATGGGAACAAGACAACAAGAACCCGTGAATTGTTATGTAATTTGATTTTCTTATGTAATTTATTTTATTTTCCCCACTTGTATTATTGCAGTTGTATATGTTGTGAAACAAGAAGGTGTGAATGTAACTACTTCATTTCAATGTCTTCTTAAAAAAAATTGCAATTCTCTTTTTCTCCCAATTCTCTTTTCTTAGTAAGACTTCTCAACGGATCTTCTATTATTACTTACAAATCCATTCACTTTCCAATTTTCTCAAACCAAAACAAAAATTCACACTAACATGTCGTCTTCAAATTTAGATGAAAAATTTGATCAAGTTTTTGATGAAGAATTTCAGAATCTTTTTCAACAAGGCATAGAAAATTATGCCCATCATCAAGAACCAACAAGTTCAAGGCGCAAACGATCTTATGTTGAAAGAGGACGTGAGAAAGGAAACACTCGTTTATGGAATGATTATTTCAATGATAATCCAACTTACTCCCAACCTATGTTCCGACGTCGTTTCAGAATGAACAAGTCATTGTTCATTCATATTGTTGATACACTAGCCAATCAAGTACCATTCTTTCAACAAAGACGAGATGCTATAGGAAGATTGGGTCTGTCTGCACTACAAAAGTGTACAGCAGTCATTCATATGATGGCATATGGTTGTGCAGCTAATGCGGTGGATGAATACCTCCGCCTCGATGAAAGCACCGCATTGCTATGCTTGGAAAAATTTGTGGACGGAATCATATATTTATTTCAGGATACCTACCTAAGAAGGCCTACACCAAAGGATCTCCAACGATTGCTCAATCAAGGAGAAGCACGCGGATTTCCCGGGATGATAGGAAGCATTGATTGTATGCATTGGGAGTGAAAGAATTGTCTCACTGCTTGGAAAGGCTAATATTCACGTGGATCTGGAAAACCTACAATTGTTTTAGAGGTTGTGGCTTCACAAGACCTCTGGATTTGGCACGCATTTTTTGGACCTCCAAGTACCTTAAACGATATCAATGTTCTAGATCGCTCACCAGTTTTTGATGATATATTAGAAGGTCGAGCTCCAAGAGTGGATTACTTTGTCAATGGACGACAATACAATATGGCTTACTATCTCACTGATGGTATATATCCGAGATGGGCAACTTTCATCCAATCAATTTCAATTCTATAAGGTCCGAAAGCATCATTATTTGCTCAATTTCAAGAAGCTGCCCGAAAAGATGTCGAACGTGCTTTTGGGGTCTTGCAAGCTCGATTTACAATTGTAAAAAATCCCGCTCTTAGTTGGGATAAGACAAAAATAGGAAAGATAATGAGAGCATATGTCATATTGCACAATATGATAGTAGAAGACGAACGAGATGGATACAGTCTGTACAATGTATCAGAATTCTATCAAGAAGAAGGAAGTGAGACTTCACATGTGGATTTAACGTATTCTACAAATATGCCTACCAATCTCGGCAATATGATGAGCGTTCGAAATCGACTTCGTGATTCAACAATACATCAACAATTGAAAGCTGATTTGGTTGAACATATCTGGCAAAAATTTAACACATCTGAGGATTAGACCCGAGATAATTACGTTCTTGATAATATTTTTATATGTATATATCATTCTACGTATTTGTTTTCTATTTATTATATCAAATTTTAAGTTTAAATTTGTTTTCACGTATTGTAATATATGCTTAAAAATATTTATAATGTCATACATTTATTTTTTGTAAAATATTATATAATTATAATTTTAAGTTTTATTTTTAAAATTTTCCATAAATTTAAACCAACATTTGTTATATTAAAAATTTAAACTAAAAACATATTTTCTATAAATAATTATTTTTTAATTTTTAAGACACCATTAAGGGTGTCACTAATGGAAGGTGAAAAACAAATCCTACTTAGTGGAGGATCTTAACTTAAAAAATTATTAAATTTAATATTAATTAATTTTAAAGACACTCATTAGAGGGTCACAAATGGAGATGCTGTAACATGTCAATGTATGCCTACTAGTAAAATATCTATGAACTAGATGGCGCGGAATAAAATGATTTAAAAGATAATACATAGATTTGTTAAAAAATTATTTGAAATGAAGTTACACCATCCATATTCTCTCGTAACAAATTTTTTACTTTAATTTACAGAAGTTTTACTACCGCCTGGTAATATAACTCTGAAAGAAAAATAACACCATTGACAAGTAATCCAACTTGAGCAGACCAATAATTGTGGTAATTGAAACTTTTTTTTTTGTCTGACTCTTGTACACATCGTTTACTGTTGACCTATAGACCAATAATTGTGGTCAGATTTCATAAGCTTTATCTTTGTTTGGTAACAGGATTAACCATGTGCTATTAGCCGGTTAAAAGAACCCAACTATCTCACACACTTTGACCACACGTGTGATTACTGAGAACCTGAAAAACTCTAGCTCAGCCAGAATGTTTGTCATACTTGGATGATTCCTTAGTCTGATAGTTATTATTTTTTTTAATCAGAATATTCTTTTATTAGTTGAGAGAGACCCACTAAAAATCAATTTATTTATGTTTGTTATTCTACTTTTTCTTGATCGTTAAATATTACACGGTAATATATAAGGCTAATGCTTCTTTCCATAATAAGTGTTGATTTTTTTTTCTCGTCTCATAATAAGAGTTGTTTTGATATGTTTCACACAAATAAGAAAAAAAAAAAATTCCTTTATACCCCTAAAAAGCTAAATATGTTACCTTTCTGTGGTTTTGTGATGTGTTCCTCCCATTCCTTACTATCCCATATTGATATTGTTTTTTTCCACTATTTCAAGAGGTGAAAATTTAGAGTGAGAAAATTATAAATGTATTCCCTCTTCTCCCAAATCCTCCACAGGTAGCCACGGGAAGCACTTGGAGCCTATACTTAGTTTCATCATTACTCTGTTCCGGGAGCAAACGTTTAGCCAAATCAGTAGGAAAAGGGAAAGGGCAAGAAACCCTATGGAAATACAGCCCAGCCGTAGAAAAGCTGGACAAAAAAAATAGATGAAAAAAGAAACATCATGAATATGGAAACTAATTCATAAACTGGAATAAAAAAAACAAAAAAAATCCACTAATAAAATAAACATAAGAAGAAAATATGAGAAATTAGACATGTACGTACCGATGAAATCATGAAGGTAAGAAACGGGCTTTGGTAGCTTCGTCGTCCCATTCAACACCTTATATCCATTCTTTCTGTCTATATTCAATGACGAGTCCTTTTTCATCACTCACGCCACTTTTTGAATGGAGTGGAAGCTTTCTTAACTTTGGACATCCGTTTGCAATGATAACATGGAAATGATAGAGGACTCCAATAGATGTTAAGCAGCTCTGGTAATCTAAACAAAACGTAGAATTTTCAGCTTTTGAAAAGGAACAATAATCCTTGATTCTTAACCTTCACTAGCCTTTTCTTTGCTTATTATCATATATCTTCTAGTTGATCCGAAATGTTAGCACTAATATGCGTAAGGGTTGGAGGCTTGGAGCAAACATCAATCACGTCAATTCCTTAAGCCATGTGCAACCTCGTATGTGTACATGGAGAGGCTAAAGAAGCAAAGATTTTTATCTCAGAAATAGTACAACCACTGAAAAGGAGAAAACGAAGTTTGTCCATACTTGTTGGAAGTGAGATTTCGCATGACTCTAGTTGAAGACCACTGATCTCTAGAGTTTGTGTACAACTGGTAAGCTTGTCTTGTGAGAGCTTAATAATCGATCCAAACCTGACTGATAAACCAAATCCAACGGTTAAAATTTCTAAATGTTTCAAGACTTGCAACTCATTAACTATGCAAAAATACAATTAGAAGCATTGCCTTTAATTTATGGCCTTCTCGTTTAGTGTTTTTCCACCAAGAATACAATTTGTTTCCATGAATTTAATGACGTATCTTAGATAGATAAACTAAGGATGGATACTCAATAGGGAGTCTCTTTAAGTTAGTATGAAAGAGATCAAGCTTCCCACATCCTAGTTTCAACTTAACCAATGTATGGCCAGAAAATAGGATATTGGAAGACAGCGAGTATTCGCTAGGAGGTGAGTGCCATTACTGCCATAAAGGTAAGATCAGATACTCCACGTATCCAATCCTCGACAAGATATTTGCCTACACCTCTAAGGAATCTGACAGAGGATTTATGTCATGCATGGGAGACTTGGATTGAAGAGCAATAACTCTGTTCCCAAACTTCATAAAACTAGTCCTATTATAATCCTCTGGGTCTGCACAAGGCACAAAGATGTAGTCATCAAGATCAAGACTAGGTGTCCATAAAAAAAAATCTCGCCATCTCTTGGACTGAACTGATGTCGAAGCTGCCTCTTTGATCGACATGATGTTGCATAGTAGATCCTCTGGTAATTTGCTGATTGGATCTTCAAAAGTTTTGTGGGTTTTTATAAATATTTATGTAGTTTAATTAAATATAAACCTAATGTTTGTAACAGTAAATCATAAGAGATAGGATTGATGTACTAGGGCCCCAAAGTTCGTGTGCTCCCTTCCTTCAAGTTCTTCAAAGGATTTCGAGGGAATACTTCACAACCTTAAGTGCATATGTGATATCGTAAATAAATCATATGATATCTAAATAGAATGAGTATAAACTATTCATTGTTTACAAACCATTGTGGCACTGCCACTAAATACTATATCTCCCTAAATCTTTATGGAAACAATTAATGAACAGTCAGTTAAGGATGACGGGGCTAAGCAAGATAGCAAAAAATCACCAAAACAAAAACATCAGCTAAACATTTGTCTACCCAACTTCCACCATTTCTTAACAGCTATGTGATTTTTTTTTTAATTCATTTAAAAGTTTAAGTTCAGTCATTCTCAGTCAGAGAATTTTACCCTCACCATCATATAGATCTTTCTTTCCCCTCACCCTAAATTGTGAAGATAGTAATGGTATTTATTATGAGAAAGATAAAGGGTATATTGATGGTTAAGAATGAGATCAAAGAAAGAAAATGTAACGTATATAATGAAGACTACATGTGTTATATGCATAAATAAACAAAAAAAAAAAATGGGACAAAAAATCAACCAATATTTTTATGAAACAAAATTCTTACTTCAATGTTATATTACTAAAGAAAAAACAACTCCAACTTTTAAATTGTGAAGTTTTAATTGCCAAATTCTTAAGCCACAGCCACTATATACATTTCCCCATCTTTACTAATGACATTGTGTACTTGACTAATTTATTTTGACACTTGAACATAAAGATTTTCAATTCTTATTTGTTGAAAATTCATAAAATCTATATAAGTAGCATCCTAGTATAAGATAATAGACTATTATAGGTTTGACTGGTGAAGCAAATAGAGAAAAAATTGAGATCTAATCTTTAATTTGAAATTTGAAATTTTGAATTTTGGTTCGTAATTCAGAAATTGTAACTAGGAATATTCTAATAATTCGTTAATCTCTTATTCTTATGATTATGTAATTTATTGATCGTTGAATCAAGAAATGTGATTGGTTTCTCTTGTTAGGTTTTCGTATATAAAGTCTTAGAGATTAAAAGAATAAACTCTCTTTTATTGCTTAAGAAAATAACTCAAAACTTAAGCTCTCTCTAAACTCCACAACTCGATAAGTTATGCAACAACATTGCATATCCTTATATATGGAGGAAACTCTCAATAACCTATTCTAATTAGGAAATATTACATATTTAGATAACTCCTAAATATATAAGTATATTTAGATAACTCTTAAATATACTATTAATCATAATCCATTTATTTTAACTTTAAGCTTATGTCAACATTCTCCCCTTTAAGCTTAAAGTCATCTTCCGACACATCTCGTACACCCATGAGTTCTCTCATCTCCTTAAATTTGATCCTTCCAAGTGCTTTAGTTAGGATATCCGCCTTCTGCTCGCTTTCCGGAACATGCTCCACTTCGATCTATCCATTCTTAACGCATTCCCTTATGAAGTCATACCTTGTGTGAATGTGCTTGCTTCTACCATGAAAAACTGGGTTCTTGGTAAGAGCAATCGCAGATTTGTTATCTATCCGGATAACAACCTTTTCACTTGATGGTCCAGTAATCTCTTCAAGCAAGTCTTGAAGCCAAATTGCCTGTTTTGCTGCCTCGATGCCAGCTATAAACTCAGCCTCACACAAAGACAATGCCACTGTATCTTGTTTCTGTGAGCACCAAGTTATTGGACTTCCTCTGAGATAGAACACATGACCCGTCATACTCTTGCCATCATCGGGATCTACATTATGGCTGCTATCACTATATCCAATCAACCAAGTTACCTTCGAAGTAGATCATTCAAATCTCAGCCCAAGTGTGACAGTCCCTCGCAAATATCTCAAACACTGTTTCATTGCATCTCCATGTGACTCCTTTGGATTCTGCATATACCGACTTAACACACCCACACAGTAAGATAGATCTGGTCTCGTATGAAGCAAATAACGGAGACAACCAATATTCCTGCTATAACTCGTGGCATCAATATCCTTTTCTTTAGTTGATTTAGACAATTTCAAACCAGCTTCCATCGGTGTACGTATCGAGTTACACTCTTTCATTCCTTAGAACATCTCCGGAACTGCAACTCTTTAAGAATTTGATTCAACTTGTCATTCCAGGCTCTTGGGGCTTGTCGTAAACCATATAAGGCTTTATTGAGCTTATATACTTTATCCTCACACCCTTTTACCATAAAACTTTCAGGTTGTGTGACATAGACTGTTTCTTTTAGCTCCCCATGGAGAAATGCCGTCTTTACATCAAGGTGGTGTATTTCCCATCCACTAGACGCTGCAAGATTAATGAGGAGACGGATTGTCTCAATGCGAGCTACCGGAGCAAAAACCTCATCAAAATCTATTTCATGTCTTTGTACGTATCCTTTGGCAACGAGTCTAGCCTTGTACTTGTTAATGCTACCATCAGAGTTTTTTTTAAGTTTAAACACCCATTTTAGACCAATAGACCAATGGGTTTTGCTCTTTGTGGAAGATCAGCTAGATTCCACGTATGGTTCTTTGTAATTGAATACATCTCATCCTCACTAGCAAGCGTCCAATCTCTTGATTCCTTGGCTTCACTAAAATCTCTAGGCTCGTCGTTTAAACACATTAGCAACCGTTCTCCTTCTTCTTCAGCAAACAGTGCGTAATCTTCAAGATACTTTGGTCTAACGCTTACTCTAGTTGTTATTCTCAACTCAAGTTGATCATTAGCATGACCATCTTCAACTTCTGCTTTAGTTTTCCCGTTCTCACTTACAGACTCTTGTCCACCGTCACTCTCTGTCTTAATAATAGAGTCATCCTCAGTTTTAACGACGATATGCTTTGTTCTGGATCAACGATATGTTTCGTCATTGTTCCCTGCTTCACATCTCTGATTATTCCCGCCATACTCAGCTCTGTTACTTTTTTTGAATTCCACGATTCCCAAATCCCCCAAGATTAATCGTAAACTCTTCTACTCCATTCTGTTCTTGATTATTTTGACTCCAATTTCATCCTTTTGCCTCATCAAATACAACATCCCTACTTACCACTATTTTTCGGGCTTGTGGATCGAACAGTCTGAATGCTTTTGATCCTGGTTCTGTACCTAGATGCACAAGCTGGCGTGATCTATCGTCAAGCTTCTTCAAGTGCGGAGTCTCTATTTTTGCATATTCGATGCAACCAAAAACTCTGAGATGACTTATATTTGGTTTCTTTGATCGATAGATTTCGTAAGATGTTCTATCCTGTAATGCTCTTGTAGCTATCCGATTTAATAGATATGTGGAGTGCCTTATTGCTTCTCCCCATAGAGGTTTGGCAATGACATATGCTTTAGGATGCTCCGAGTCATCTCCATCAAAGTTATGTTCTATCTTTCTACGACGCCGTTCTGATGTGGGGTATATGGGGCTGTAAGATGCCGTTTTATCCTAAATTCATCGCAGAAGGAATTAAATTCTTGTGACATGAACTCTCCCCCTCTGTCCGTTCTGAAAGTTTGAATTTTCACTTCTGATTCTCGTTCTACCAAACTCTTGAATTTCTTGAATTTCTTGAATGTGTCACTCTTTTCTTTCAACAGAATCGTCCACATATATCTTGAATGATCATCTATAAGAACGAAGACATACTTGTTTCCAGCCATTGTGCTCGGTGTTATGGGACCACAGAGATCACCGTGTACAAGCTCGAGTATCTTTGTTGCTCGAAATAAGGTAGCTTAAGGGAACGTATGTCTAGTTTTTTTCCGAGTAAACACGAGTCACACATCTTTGTCTCAAACTTGACTTGTGGAACTCCTATGACCAGTTCTCTTTGCACCATAGACTTCAATGTTTCAAAATTTATGTGTCCCAATCGTGCATGCCAAGTATTTGAATTGCTTGACTCTATCAAGTTTAGACTAACAGAATCTTTGATACCCATACAAACCTTGTACAAGCGATTTTTCGATCGGACCATTTTGACAAGAAGCTTTCCGTTGCTATCATGCATTGTCAAGTGTTCTCCTCTCATTCTGACATCACATCCTGATTCGGTAGCTTGTTCAAGACTAATGATATTACTCCTTAGGTCTGGGATAAAATATACTTCAGACATTGTTTTTAACTCTCCATTCGTATCAATAAACTCAATTGTTCCTTTCTCTTTGATATTTATGCGAGAGTCGTGGCCAAACCTAACTTTACCAGTAATGGTTTCATCAATTTTAGAGAAATATCGTCGATCTCCACTCATGTGATTACTACCTCCGTTGTCCAAATACCAAAGATCATCATCGTGTATATTTGCTTCGTATTTGCTCGGTATGACCTTTTCCTCATTTAAGTATACCACTTCATAGAGCATGAGTTCGTCAGCATCTTCTGTGTCATTACTTTCCTTTTCTTGCACTTCTTGCAGTTTGAGGAGTCGATCAGGACAAACTGATGCAAAGTGTCCAACCTTGTCGCATCGGTAACAAACTATTATTGACGAATCTCTAGCTCCATTAAACCTTCCATGACCTCGACCCCTATTATTGTACGAACGTCCTCCGTGCCCTCTGTTTCTATAGTCACCATTAAACTCACGGTGTGTCTGAGTTTGTTGTGGTTCCATAGTCGCATACATTAGCTTACCCTGCATCTCTCCTTGTTCTTCTTCTTCCTCGGTAACACATTCCTCATAAGCTTTCAAGCATCCTATGATATCCTCGAAACTTGTTTTGTTAAGGTCCAATACTTGTTCTAGAGATGCGACTATATGTATGTACTTCTTTCGAGGGAGGCTTTTGAGGAATTTCTTGACAATATTTGATTCCTCAATTTCTTTTCCTAACGTAGCGGATTTTGAAGAAATTTCTGATAATTTTCCTGCAAAATCATCGATCTTCTCAGTTTCTTTCATCTTAAGGCGATCAAATTTTGCCATTAGTGTTTGCAATCTAGCTTCCTTAACCCGTTCAGCTCCTACATGTCTTGTTTTGATGGCTTCCCACACTTCTTTTTCCGAATCTAGCTCTCCGACTTGTAGAATAAAAGTCTCGGGAATCGATTGAAATAGTAAAGTTGTAGCCAAATTGTTTTTGTCATTATCTCCCTTCCCGGTTTCAACAACTTCCCATGCTTTATGAACTTTGAGCAAAATTTTCATCTTCATAGCCCACACGGTATAGTTGCTTGAATTAAGCATATAGCACTTGATGGAGGACGATCCTCCTCCTTCCTTTAATTTTTCTCCTAACACCATCTTTCCTCATGACGTCTTGCTATCCTCTTCTTCTTCCATCGTTGAACTTCTTCTTTTGTATTGCTCACAA
The DNA here is from genome assembly GCA_028015245.1 of Cardamine occulta. Classification (NCBI taxonomy): domain Eukaryota; kingdom Viridiplantae; phylum Streptophyta; class Magnoliopsida; order Brassicales; family Brassicaceae; genus Cardamine; species Cardamine occulta. The sequence continues at coordinate 1,283,438 of CM051368.1, forward strand.
AAGATAAAGATTCACCATTTTCTTACGAAACCCTTAAGAAGCTCTGATACCAATTCTTGTTAGGTTTTCGTATATAAAGTCTTAGAGATTAAAAGAATAAACCCTCTTTTATTGCTTAAGAAAATAACTCAAAACTTAAGTTCTCTCTAAACTCCACAACTCGATAAGTTATGCAACAACCTTGCATATCCTTATATATAGAGGAAACTCTCAATAACCTATTCTAATTAGGAAATATTACATATTTAGATAACTCCTAAATATGTAAATATATTTAGATAACTCCTAAATATACTATTAATCATAATCCACTTATTTAAACTTTAAGCTTATGTCAACAGTTTCTATATCTGAAAATATTGAATTCTGATTTTTGGTTTATGTTCTGCATCAATTCGTTGCTCTTTGAGTTTGGTTTTGACTTGTCGTGCACGGTATTATCATAGTCTTGTTCATTTATTAGTTTGGTGAAAATTATGGGAACTTTGAAAGGATATTAGAGATATTGTGTTTGGTCTTTAGCTTTATATGTTCAAATGTACTTGAAATGAATTGGTCTAATCTAACAATGAATTTTGGTTCGGGTTTCTTGTCGTGGTGGTTTGTGGTTCGGTCGAGCTCGTTTGATTGATTACATTATCAGGTGAGTGGATTGATTTTGCTTGGTGTCTAATATAGGTTCGTTTTCCAAAACCTGTCTGAATATGGTAAAGTGAAATTAGTGAGGTTAAATTTAAGTTTGGTTCGGGTTCGGTTTAAGGAATCCAGAACTGGACTGGTTTGGAACTTGGAACCAATTAGGGCAGGGTGATTTGTTGTAAACGAGTAGAAGTTGGAAGAGTTACTTACAGGCCATTAAAAGCAAGAATTATAGAGAAGTTAATTGATTAGGAAAACTTTCTAAAACAAAATTATGAAAAGGTTATAGAGGCCTAAATTGAAACTGAACCGGTCGGGCCGGTAGTCATATTTTGGGGTGGTCATTCCACTTAGCCGAGCTTTCTTGGCAGAATGGGGTCGAATTCGATACGACCACTCTCCTCCTTATGAGATTAAGTGGGCCTCTGGCCCCAAACAACAAAGAAAAAGAACAAAAAGAAAAACAAAAATTGAAGTTGAACCGGATTTAAAGATTTGCGGGAATTTAGGTGTACTGTATAAAATCAATGTTCAAAACAGTGCTAGGCGCTAAGCCATAATATGGAACTTGGTGAGGAAGAGAGGGACATGTGATTTGGTATTGATAGAGATAAGACCAAGCAAGCGACTGAGTCACTGAGCTACTAAGAATGGGTAAATTATCACTACCAACCCGACTGCATGGTTAGATTAAATAAGTAAATATTTCATATATGCGATCAAACTTTGAACTTTTGAAAAGTCTTAGTTATTGTTTAGTTTTGTGTTAACATATAATTAATTAATTTCGTATTCTCTCAGCTTTAATAAGTGACTTTGTTTGTAATGTACACTCAAATTAAGCTCAAAGTTTTTTTTTTGCCAAAAAGAAAAACATCTCTAAGGGTATATCTAATAAACCCTTAAAACTTTAAAATTTGAGGTTTTCTCAACTCCATCAAACCCTCAAAACTTTATTTTTAAAGGTTCGCTATTCAAAACCTCAAATATTTTCTATATTTTTATTTTAATCCTTACAATTTGTATCTCTTCAAAATAATCCTATTAAATTTAATAACTTCAAATATATTTTTATAAATTTAATGTCATATAAAATTAAATAATTACATTAAAATAAAATCAAAATTATTAATAAAAAAAATATATTACATAAGATTAATAAAATATTTTACACAACAACAATATTACATTGGTCAAATTTAACAGAAATTTAAATTCAAATTACAATTTTTGATTTTACACAACAACAATATTTCTTTTATTTGTGATTTTCATTATGTTGTAAAGTTTTATTTTTAATATTGTGGGTAACATTGTTTTTAATGCATTTTTATATTTATTTATAAATAGTTTATCATTAATAGTAACTATTAGTAATATTGAAGACCATAATATAAAATAGAGAAATTTATAAAGACAGATTTGAGGTTTTGTTGTTGGAGCAATATTCAAAAGAGCCACCCTCAAAATAAGGTTTTCTATTGGAGATGTCCGATCCTAACATCCTAACTGAACAATGGCTGAACTTTTGGTTCTACTTTTTCTTTCAGTTCAGTGATTATAGGTTTCGAATCATTTGGATATTCCATAACGTGAATCGCTTTTCTGATATGTTTTTGTTTTGAAGTATAACAAACTAATGTAAAAGTATTTTACTGTAGATCGGTTTGGTATGGCTACGGCCTATGGTTTTAGAGGTTTTTTTCTACTATCTTTTTGGTCTTAGGAAAATTAAAACTAATGTAAAATTTAATCTATGGATAGGTTTGGTATGTATATATATGGTTTTAGCTATGGTTCATTTGTAAATCAAATATATACATATATATATATATATATATATATATATTCTAATCGAATTTAAGTTTAAGGTCTCTTTCTATCGGTTCATTATGAAGTAGGTCCAAAGTTTTAATATTTAAATTCTAAAAAGAATTGTTTGACTCAAATCGCTAAATTACATGAAATTTATTTTTTCTAGAATATATATGTATATATATATATATATATTCTAAATGAATTTAAGTTTAAGGTATCTTTATGTCGGTTCATTATGAAGTAGGTCCAAAGTTTCGATATTTAAGAATTGTTTGACTCAAATCGCAAAATTACATTAAAAAAAATTTTTTCTAGACGTCACAGGTTAAAGTAGCATCCGTTATATTTTCTAAAATTAATAAAAAGACAAAATTTAAAGGATTAATTATCAGAAGTTAATTTAGCAGGATAAATCCTACTCATCAACCATTTTTTGTTTTTTTTGCTTCTTTTGTATTTGACAGTTAAATCCCATATTTATCTTAAATGAATGATGACATAGTCAAATCAAATCAAACTAAGGGCATCTCCGAAACAAACCTCAAATCTTCAAATGTGAGTTTCATGCTCTTCAAAAACAACTTCAAAATTGAGGTTTCACTATTTAAAACTTCAAATTTAAGATTTATTGTTCTTTTTATATATTTCAATCCTTCTAACTATCTATCTCACAATTAGTTTTACTAATTTTTTGTTTATCGTTGTTTCTCATATATTTTCAATATATTCTTATAAATTTAGTTTTCACATATTAAACTACTTCAACATATTCTTATAAATTTAGTTTTCACATATTAAATTACTTTAATATACTTTTAGTAATTTAGTATTTTACTTATAATTTGTATGTTTTTTTTCTTTTATGTAATTTTATATTATAATGTACTGTTTTATTAATAAATATTGCTTGTATTATTTTAATGTATATTTTATAGATATTTATAAAAAATTTAAGATTTTAACTAGTTATTAGAAATAGTAAGGAATATAGTGCAAAAAAAAAAAAAAATTAAAGTTAATATTTTACTTTTGGAGATAAACACCCTCAAACCTAAAAATAAAATTCTTTTTATAGATGCTCTTAATACTCGTACTAGTGCAAAAGTAAACAAAATCATACTTGATTAGTTCATCGCAAGATTCTTAAGCCCTATTGCATGGCTAGAATAGATAAGTAATATATTATCTCTCATAGATGCGATCAACCTTGGAACTTAAGCCCTGTTGCATGGCTAGAATAGATAAGTAATGTATTATCTCTCATAGATGCGATCAAACTTGGAACTTTCGAAAAAGTCTTTATATGTTCAGCCTCACACCTTTAATAAGCAACTTGTACTTATTAACATATAATCAATTAATTTTTATCCTCTCACCTTTTTATAAGTAACTTGTACGCTCGCTCATATAGCTAAGCTAGCCTGAACAACTCTCACTCAAAAACATGGCTAAACCATCTTTTGCTCGTATCTCGCTCTTGTTCTTCGGCTTTCTCCTTCTCTTCGCCACCTACTCTTGGGTCTTTTGACCCGACTCAGGCTTCTTATACGATACTCAAGTCCGGAAAACTCTTGGGTCGGATCCTAAACTCCACGTTGACCACTCCTGCGAAAAGCCTCACCATCCACTTGACCCACTAACGGTACAAGAAATCGAGAGAGTTCGAACCATCCTCTGGGGTCATGACTCGAGTTTTGGTTCTGGGTTGGCTACGATTCACTCCATGGCTCTCGACGAGCCGGAGAAGACACGTGTCGTCCAGTGGAAGAAAGGAAATAGGCTTCTTCCAAGAAGAGCTGAGGTCGTTGCGTATTGGGGTGGTCAAACTCATGAGATAACGGTGGATCTTGATTCGGGTCGTGTCGTTTCTGACTTGATTAACCCGACTACAGGGTATCCGATTCTCACCATGAACGACGCCTTGGCGGCTTCACAGGTATGGATGATTTTTTGAAAAATGGGAACATTCCGGTTCAGCTTACTGGTTTTATCCGGTTCACTTTCTGGCCACGACGTAGAAATGTTCAATCTTGAAAAAAAAAAGAATAAAAACAAAACTATGGATAAGATAGGCTGGTTATCGTCACTTATTAATCAAATCTTTAGTATTGTCTCCAAATGTCTTTAAATTTTTATATCTAAAAAAGTGAATCTATTTCGAGCTCGATTGGTTCGGTATATATATAAATATCAAATTTTAACACTTCACCAACAAAACTAAAAGAAAAATATAAAAAACAAGACCAAACTCGGAGATTCCACTCTTCTTAAGCAGTTTACTAATTTTATGTCATGTCAATGTTGCAGGTTCCATTAAAGAGCGTTGACTTTAACCGCTCGATCGAAGCGCGTGGAGTTAAGTTTTCCGATTTAGCCTGTATCACGCCGTTCGCTGGATGGTTTGGAGCAGAGGAAGAAGGACGTAGAGTCATAAGAGTCCAATGTTACACGTTACAAGACACTTCGAATTATTTCATGAGACCACTCGAAGGTCTTTATGTAACAGTTGACTTAGACAAATTGGAGGTTATCAAGATTATCGATAAAGGTCCAATTCCGATTCCCGAAGCCTCCGGTACAGAATACCAGTTTGGTATTCAAAATAAACCGGTGCATATGGATAAAATTAATCCGATTTCGATGGAGCAACCTGATGGTCCGAGTTTTAGTGTCGAAGATGGACAATCAGTTAAGTGGGCTAATTGGGTTTTTCATGTTAAAGCGGACCAACGAGCCGGTATGATTATATCTCAGGCCACAGTTCGTGACTCCGAGACAGGTATATACAACACCATAATTCAATTATATACGTAAAATATGCCTACGTAGTAAAAAACAATATATATGACTACGAACCTTTACAATGAATTTTTTTTTTAGCTGAAATGGTTAATTAGTTTAATCTTCTTTTATATTAGTAGATGAAATTAAATATATATTTACGAAGAAAGTTACGTCTCTATATACCTTGTGGTATGATGAATATATATATATATATATATATATATACCTTATGGTATATAAATTTCATCGACCCTATATTTTCGAATTTTTTTACATATATATATAGTTCGTTTTTAAAAAGGCTCAAGGAGTTCCCTAGTTTTAAGTCATTATCATGATGATTCATGAATCATGAAATTCATTTACAAAGAGATCGCCCACACTACTCTTGATATTTGTGTATGTTGAGAACGCAGGTGAACCAAGAAGTGTGATGTACAAAGGATTTCCATCTGAGTTATTCGTACCATACATGGACCCGGAGGAAGGATGGTACTACAAAACTTATATGGATGCGGGCGAGCTCGGTTTAGGAACCACAGCCTTGTCACTTGTGCCCCTTAACGATTGCCCTCGAAATGCTTATTATATCGATGGTATTTTCGCCTCTCCAGATGGAAAGTCTATTGTTCAACCTAATATGATATGCTTGTTTGAACGCTATGCAGGCGATATCAGTTGGCGACATTCTGAGATTCTTATCCCCAATGTCGATGTATGTCCCTTTTTTCTTAATTATACTAGAATATTAGGAACTAAGGTGTTAAATCCATTTTTAGATTTAGTTATGATTTTTGGTTTTAAAAAAATAGCTACAGTTGACCCAACAAAAAAAAGTAGCTACTAAGACTCAATTTAATCATACTAACTAAGACTCAATTTAGCTGTCGGTTATAATTTTCCGGTTTGGTTCAGATCAGATCGGATCGTTTTTTTTTTTTTTGATCGGGTTTATCTTTGTTTTTGCTTTGAATAATAATCGATTTCTAAATTGATGACTTAACATGTAAGAGAGTCAAGGCCAAAAGTTACATTGGTCGCTCGAATGGCTACTTCGGTTGGAAATTACGACTATATTTTTGACTGGGAGTTTCAGACTGATGGTTTGATCCGTGTTACGGTATGTCAAACATTGTTTGTTTTTTAGATGTTGCATATGAATATATTTCTCTCAGTTTTCTTATAGTACAATGCTATTGTTAGGTCGCGGCTTCCGGAATGTTAATGGTGAAAGCAACACCTTACGACAATGTAGATGACTTAGGAGATAAAGAAGATGCTGCTGGACCCTTAATCTCTGAGAATGTGATTGGAGTCGTCCATGATCATTTCATAACGTTTCATCTAGACATGGACATTGATGAACCGACGAATAATTCTTTGGTTAAAGTTCACCTAGAAAAGCAGAGAGTTCCAACAGGAAAATCGCCGAGGAAAAGTTACTTGAAGGTCAAGAAATATGTCGCCAAAACTGAGAAAGATGCTCAGATTAAATTAAGCCTCTATGATCCATATAAATTGATATGAAACCGAAAGTCTCGTATAGGAAACCCTGCCGGTTATAGGATCATACCGGGTGGTAATGCAGCCAGTCTACTTGATCATGATGATCCTCCTCAAATTCGAGGTGCATTCACCAATAATCAGGTATTAAGTTTTTTTTGGGTAACAAGTTTAATCAATGTTTTTGATTTTTATATGTAAATATATATAAGATTCTGATTACCTAGAATCAAACTTAATGTGCCTAAATTGTTTGGTTTAACTGATGCAATTGGTTATCGGTTTAGATATGGGTGACTCAGTACAACCCGATCAGAACAATATGCCGGCGGAGTTCTAATTTACCAAAGCCATGGTGATGACACACTACAAGTTTGGTCAGACCGGTACGAAACTTATTAATGCACCATACCAATTGAGTATAACCCTTTTTGGTTAAAGGATTTATATTTGAAATATTTCTTTGATCTTTCTATTTTTTGTTGAAACAGAGACCGTTTGATCGAAAACAAGGACATAGTGTTGTGGTACACAATAGGATTCCATCACGTACCTTGTCAAGAAGATTATCCGGTTATGCCAACCGTTGCGGCTAGCTTTGAACTTAAACCGGCCAATTTCTTTGAGTCCAATCCGGTTCTCGGGGTCGCACCTTTCTTCGACACTGACTTACCGGTCTGTAGGGCGTTTGCTTCATCTTGATTGGCTTTGTACCACATGGAAGTAGAACAGTCCGATTTAGCCATACGCTTGTTGAAGTTTATTTACCCTTAATTTTGCAACAAGACCAAATAGACATTTATAAATAAGTGTTATCGTTTTAGAATTTCAATGCAAATGTTTAATAAACTTTCCACTTTTATTTTTACTATTTTAAAATATTGACTAATAAAAATTTTTAGAACATACTCCCCATGTTCCTTATTAATTCTATTTCTAGAAAAAAAATTGTTTCGAAAATATCATTTTTTAGGTTTTCTATGTATGTTATATTAGTTATTAATGATAATTTATAAATTTTAAGAGAAATAATTGAATACTATTGGTTTAGGATTATAAAAAATTGTTAATCACAAAAAACTATGCATTTATAATTAAATTTTAGATGTTTTCTTAATATGTGTAAAAATCGTAGAAATAAGATTAATAAAGAACAGAGAAAATATTAACTAGGAGCAAAAACATAAAATTTAATTTTTTTTTAATATGCGTAAAAATCTTAGAACGATATTTATTTATTAACGGAGGGAATACATTTTTTTGTCAAACTTTCTAAATTTGTATTTTGTAATTTATAGAACTCTTTGGCTGGTACGATTTTTCATAGAAAATCCCATTTTAGGGTGTGATGATATTATTATGATTGGCCTCACTGTCCTCTGGCACGACAATCTTTGTCTGAGCGTGGTTTACTCAAATTGGTAATAATCCCATTTTTGGAATGCATGAAAACAAATAATAGTCTACCATTCTTCGGCTAAATGTAAGTATCGATTTCTTTCCTATACTGTTACTCGGTTAATGAGATTCATTTAGCTAGATGCTCTTCTTTTTATCTCTTGGTGTGGACCCAATCATATCTAAATATATTATAATAACGCAATTGACTGACATCATGACAAGCGTTATTCGTCGCAAATAATTTGAGACATTTAATTTCAAGTTGGACATTTTGTAACATTCATGCTCCACAACTTGAGGAGTGTTGAGATATGACAAAGATAAGTATTAATCAACAAGGATATGGCCACAAAAAATGTAGTTGTTAAACATTTTTTTCTAAAAAATTTAATTCCATGCACATAGAACCAAATTTAACTGTTAATTAATGACATATTGATATAAATGATCACGTGACCATATCAAGACGACTTGATGGACCAACTTGATTAGTTCATCTCAGCATTTCTAAAGAACAAGTAGCCATAAGCCGAATTCAAGATTCAGAATAAATAAGTAAAATATCTAGTTTTTTTTTTGTTTTTTTCTGATAAGAGGTTTTCAATAAATATCTCTTAGATGAGATCAAACGTAGGACTTTTGAAAAGCATCAATCACTGGTCCATTGTTATCAACATATAATTAATCCTTTTGTATCCTTTCAGCTTTTAACTTGGTCAGAAAAAGCTTTCACTCAAAAAAATGGCGGAACCATCTTTTGGTCGTCTCTCTCTTGTTCTTTGGTTTTCTTCTTCTCTTTGGCACCTACTCTTGGGTCTTTGGACCAGACTCAGGCGTCTTAATCGGGACACGACTCCGGAAAACTCACAGGTCGGATCTTAAAGTCCACGTTGACCACTCCTCTGAAAAGCCTCATCATCCACTAGACCCTCTAACGGTTCAAGAAATCAAGAGAGTCCGAACCATCCTCACGGGTCATGACCCGGGTTTTGGTTCCGGGTCGGCCACAATTCACTCCATGGCTCTCGACGAGCCAGATAAAACACGTGTTGTCCAGTGGAAGAAGGGAAACAAGCTTCCGTCACGAAGAGCTGAGGTCGTTGCGTATTGGAGTGCTCAAACGCATGTGTTGACGGTGGATCTTGATTCTGGTCGGGTCGTTTCTGATGTGGTTAACCCTACTTCAGGGTATCCGATTCTCACCATTGATGACGTCTTCGCTGCTTCTCAGGTATTGATGGTCGCGTTAATATTGGACTAGTTTTGTACCAATCAAACCGGTTATTAGTCTTTTTAGTCAACCCGGTTTTCGATTTGTGCTTTTGGAGTTTTTCTTTTATCTAACAAAAATGAAAAAGAAAAAAAAAAGAAGAATCAACAAATTGGTTTGTATGGTTTTAGTCTTTTAGATATGATTCACTTTGTAATAAGTTTGATTTCGGTGGATAGCTAAATTTATCTAAATAACATGATTTGTAGGTTCCTTTAAAGAGCTTGGAATTTAACCGCTCGATCGAAGCGCGTGGAGTTAAGTTTTCTGATTTAACTTGCATGACACCGTTCGCGGGATGGTTTGGAGCCGAGGAAGAAGGACGTAGAGTCATAAAAGTCCAATGTTACACGTTACAAGACACACCAAATTATTTCATGAGACCACTTGAAGGTCTTTATGTAACAGTCGATATGGACAAAATGGAGGTTATCAAGGTCGTCGATAAAGGCCTAATTCCGATTCCTAAAGCCTCCGGTACCGAATACCGGTTTGGTGTTCTGAATAAACCGGTGCATATGGATAAAATTAATCCGATTTCGATGGAGCAACCGGATGGTCCAAGTTTTAGGGTCGAAGATGGACATTTGGTTAAGTGGGCTAATTGGGTTTTCCATGTTAAAGCGGACCTACGAGCTGGTATGATTATATCACAGGCTTCGGTTCGCGACTCCGAGACAGGTATATAGCACATAAATATCGCAACAAACAAAAAAATACATGACTACAATTCTTTACCATGAAAAGTAGATTCAAATATATATTTTCGAAGAAATTTACGTTTCTATATATTTCACCCAAAAAAAACTATTATTAGAACCGACCCAATTAGGGTGGTGAAACTGGTGCGATTAGAACCCATATAATTGTTTCAATGTCACATATCTATCGATTTTCTTATTATCATTTTTCTAACAGTGATTAAAAGTAGAAAAATTTAAAAATTATTGTTATAGTATGTGACCTTTATTGATGAAAAAATGTATACGCAATATTTATTCACCCAAAAATTAAATTTTCTAATTTAGTGTGATTAGAACATGTAATTTAATGATATGTATAATTATCGTCACACGCATTTAAATTTATATAGATACATGATATTAAAAAAAAAAAAGAGTTTCTAGGGATTATGGAACTGACTTGTGACTAGCAAAGAACCTGAAACAATCATATTTGGTTTCTAATTCCTTTTTGATAAACGTTTAAGGGAAATGCAATAATTTTTGTTTACTTTCCTAAGACAATCAGAAAACTTACAAAGGGAACCTACACTATTGATATTTATCTCTGTATAGGTGAACCAAGAAGTGTCATGTACAAAGGATTCCCATCCGAACTGTTCGTACCATACATGGATCCGGAGGACGCATGGTACTACAAAACCTATATGGATGCAGGCGAGCTTGGTTTAGGACCCGCGGCCATGTCCCTCGTGCCCCTGAACGATTGCCCTCGAAATGCTTACTTTATAGACGGTGTTTTCGCCTCTCCAGATGGCAAACCAATAGTTCAACCTAATATGATATGCTTGTTTGAACGCTATGCAGGCGATATCAGCTGGAGACATTCTGAGATCCTTATCCCCAATGTTGATGTATGTTCTTTTCTTTTTATCACACTCGAGTATTAGGAACTAGGGGTGTTGAATGAGAAATAATTCCTAATTTTACGACTCAACAGATAAGAGAGTCAAGACCAAAAGTTACATTGGTCGCTCGAATGGTAACTTCGGTTGGAAATTACGACTACATTTTTGATTGGGAATTTCAGACCGATGGATTGATTCGAGTTACGGTATGTCAAATATTTTTTTTCTTGCGTTTGTATATGGATATAAATTTTTGCCATGTTTCCTTATAGTTTAATGCTATTGTTAGGTTGCAGCTTCGGGAATGTTAATGGTGAAAGGGACACCTTACAAAAATGTAGATGATCTAGGTGATAAAGAGGATGATGCTGGACCATTGATCTCTGAAAATGTGATTGGAGTCGTCCATGACCATTTCATAACGTTTCACCTAGACATGGACATTGATGGACCGACGAATAATTCTTTGGTTAAGGTTCATCTAGAGAAGCAAAGAGTGCCAAAGGGAAAATCGCCAAGGAAGAGTTACTTGAAGGTCAAGAAATCTATTGCCAAAACTGAGAAAGAAGCACAGATCAAATTGAGCCTCTATGATCCATATGAATTCCACATTGTGAATCCGAACCGAAAGTCTCGAGTAGGAAACCCGGCCGGTTACAAGATCGTACCGGGTGGTAATGCAGCAAGTTTACTTGATCACGACGATCCTCCACAAATTCGAGGTGCATTCACCAATAATCAGGTATATAGTTTTATGCTATATATGTCTTTTATATACAAAATTCTAATTAGCTGAAATCTCTGTTTAGTACTTTTTGTCCAAAAACTCGGTTTAAGAGATGCAATTGATTTCATTGGTTTAGATATGGGTAACTCAGTTTAACCGGTCAGAACAATTTGCCGGAGGAGTTCTGATTTACCAAAGCCATGGTGATGACACACTACAAGTTTGGTCAGACCGGTATGAGCCTAATTAAGGCACCATACCGTTTGAGTTGTACCATTTTTGTGAAAGGTTTTTGGTTTGAAATATTTCTTTGATCTTATATGTTTTGTGGTGAAACAGGGACCGTTCGATTGAAAACAAGGATATAGTGTTGTGGTACACACTAGGGTTCCATCACATACCTTGCCAAGAAGATTATCCGGTTATGCCAACCGTTGCCGCGAGATTCGAGCTTAAACCGGCCAATTTCTTTGAATCCAACCCGATTCTTGGGGTTGCGCCTTTCTTCGACAAAGACTTACCAGTCTGTAAACCGTTCGCAGCTTGATCGGTTCTATCTCATGTAGAATTGGATAAGATCTAAATGTCCGGTTTAGCCATACACTTGTTGAAGTTTATTTACCTCTTTATGCAAAGGTACCAAAATGTCCTACACATAAAACAAGATAAAAACTGTTGGTTTTGTTTTATTGAATTAAAACAAGACCTTTGAATTCTAAAGCCGATTGTCAGCTCATAGTACTATAAAGATTGCTTTCTAAAGATTATCTTTAATTATGTAGTTGGTGTAGTTTTGTTGGATTGTTAAGTCGCTATTTAATAAAAATCAGTACGGCTGACAAAAAATGGGCTATATAGTCTATAGACTATAGTTGAGTTCAGTTTACAAAAATAAGTAACTAATTATTTTACCAATATATGAACATGAGAAGACTGATTTTCGTGTTTTCTACAGTATCATCTTTCAAATATATAGGTTTCAACTGCCAGGATTACTTATAGTTTTACTTTTTTAGTATACAAAATTTAAAGCAAACAAAATTAATAAAAGATTTTTTTTTTAAAGTAATTGTTGAGTTAGAAAATTTGTCATCTTCTTTTATAAAATTATTTTTGAACTTTTCTATATGTCAAAAACCCTATGTTGGTGTAAAAGGTTTTCTTATACATTACGTTCTGAAGGCATTGCCTTATATACAAAGTATTAAACCGAGGTATACATATGTAATTATAAAACTATACACAAATACTTTACTAATTGCATAACGAGCCTATAAGGCCCGTTAATACCCCCTTAAGTTGGAGTATGTAGATCACAAATACCCAACTTAAGCAAGAAATTGTGAAACTCTTTCCGTCCAAGTGCCTTGGTTAGTATATCCGCTAGTTGTTGCTTCGTTGGCACATGTTTGGGTACAATGATGCCACGAACAATCTCATCTCGAATAAAATGACAATCCTTCTCAACATGCTTCGTCCTTTCATGAAAAACTGGGTTTTTGCTGAGATAAATTGCCGATTGATTATCACAATATAGAGTAGTCGGAGACGTACAATCCACACCTAGCGTCGTTAGCAACTCTCGAAGCCATAGAATTTCACTTACTGTATCCGCCATAGCTCTATATTCCGCCTCACAAGAAGAACGAGACATTCTGTCTTGTTTATGTGTCTTCTAAGAAATTGGAGACCCGCCAAGCTGAATAACCCATGCTGTTAATGACTTCCGTGATAAGAGACAGCCACCCCAATCCGAATCACTTCACGCCGTCAACTGCAAATCAGAGTTAGCCCGTAAAAGAATCCCTTGACCCGGATTACTCTTCAAATAACAAACCACACGTATAGCTGCGTCCCAATGCTCTGCTTTAGGTTCTTTCATAAACTGAGATAGAATATGAATAGAGTAAGAGAGATCCGGACGAGTAACAGCAAGGTATATTAAACGACCCACCAACCGTCGATACCGCAATGCATGCGGAATAGTCTTGCCTTTCACCGAGGCTAAACGATGATTTTGTTCCATAGGATGAGAGACTGGCTTGGCGCCAAGAAGACCCGTTTCAGATATAATATCTAGAATGTACTTTCGTTGGCATAAGTACATACCAGAAGGATTCTGAGCTACTTCAATCCCTAAGAAATATTTCAAAATTCCAAGATCCTTCATATGAAACCGAGAACTTAAGTAGTCTTTGAAGGCTTGTATGATCTCCAAAGTGCTACCAGAAATAATCAAATCATCAACATATACTAAGACATGAAGCCTGTATTCACCACTATCATCATGTACCGTAAACAAAGAATAATCAGATAAAGATTGAGTAAACCCATATTCTTTGAGTGCAGACGTAAGCTTAGCAAACCAGCATCGAGGGGCTTGTTTAAGGCCATATAATGACTTGTGGAGACGACACACATGGGATTTATCATCAGTTCGAAAACCAGGTAGAAAATGAATATACACTTCTTCTTCAAGATCTCCATGCAAGAAAGCATTATGCACATCCATTTGATGAACCTTCCAATCACGAGAAACAGAAACTTCCAAGAACGAGCGAACGGTAGTCATCTTACACACTGGAGCAAACGTTTCTTTATAATCAAGACCTTCAGTTTGGTTGTTTCCAAGAACTACAAGCCAAGCTTTATATCGTTCCAATGAACCATCTGCTTTATACTTCAAAGTAAAAACCCATTTGCACCCAAGGGCCTTCTTACCTGGAGGTAATGTCTCTACCGTCCAAATACCCTGATCCTCCAGTGCGGTAATCTCACCTCGTACAGCCTCGCGCCAATGTTCATTTTGAAAAGCCTCAGCATATGTCTTTGGAATTACTCCGGCTGTGATAGCAGCTAGAAAAGCACGATGACCATCCGAAAATTTTGAACAATTAACATAATCACTTATCGGATACCAAGAAGAATCCACAAACTCACTGTCATTCCCATAGTGTGTCGTATTAGTCGCATAGCCTTGAAGTTTAGTTGAGGGAAATTTCTTCCGACAACCTTTTCCCATTGGAATATCTGCATCTTCAACATCATCAGATTCACTTAAAACTTCATCTTCCGATGAGGAGCTTGTTGTATCAGAAACATAGTCTAGTTCGGCACCAGAATCCGCTGGAGACGGTGTAGACGTTGTAGATGATCCAACGTCGGCACCAGAATCCGCTGGAGATGAATCTGGAATCAAAGTGGACTCAGTTACAGGAGGTAAAACATCCCTTATTGGTTCAGTGGTCAGAGAAACTGTATCATCAAACACTGTAACTGGAGGTATAGGTAACAAAGAAGAATCCGATACCGGCGTTGGTGTAGCATACGGAAACTCTGTTTCAAGAAAAACAACATCTCGAGAAGAAGAAATTACCCCTGTCTCCAAATCATAGATTTTCCAGCCCTTCTTACCATCCGGATATCCCATAAAAATGGAGCAGGTTAGCAAACTTATCACCCTTATGTTTTTTATTGTGAACATAGCATAAGCAGCCAAAAACTCGAAGATGATTCATGGGAGGCTGGCGGTTGTATAACATTTCAAATGGAGTCTTGCCATTTAGAACCGTTGTTGGAGTCCGGTTAATCAAATATCCAGCCGTAAGAACACAAAAACCCCAAAACTCAACCGTAAATGTGACTGAAACCGAAGAGCACGCGCCATTTAGCATATAGGGATATTTTTTTTCAACCCCCCCCATTCTGTTGCGGAGTACCAACACATGATGTCTCATGTAGGATTCCCTTTTCTCGAAAATAATCACCAAGGCTGAGAAACTCAGCTCCATTATCACTACGGATAATTTTTATTTTATTATCAAACTGTCGTTCTACTAGTGCCACGAAATTTCTGAGAGTCATTGTTGTTTGACTTTTGTTTGGAAGCAAATAAATCCACACAGCTCGAGAATAATCATCGACAATCGTAAGAAAGAATCTCGAACCACAAATTCCCGTTGTTCGATACGGGCCCTATAAATCGCAATGAATTAACTCAAAAACTCCAGAAGTTTTATTATTACTCAAAGGAAAACAGTAACGAGTTTTCTTAGAACGAATACAAATGTCACATGATTTCGAATCAAAACTACAACCAGAATTAGAAAACTTCAACATCTCCATGATAGTAGACGATGGATGACCTAAACGACGGTGCCAGACATCATGCGGATGTGCGTCTAATATCTGTGCCGTCATTGCAGCCGCCATACCTCTAAAAAAATATAGTCCATTCACTTGCTCACCCGCTCCAATCAGCATCTCATGCGATGGTCTCGACAATACAAAGTCTGTCAGATAACTGGAAAAGACAACCTCGGTCTCTAGTCAACTGAGAAATAGAGATAAGGTGACACTGTAGTCCATCAACAAAGAACACATTCAACAACTGTAGACAAGACCCTAAACCAACTTTTCCTTGTCTAGTCGAAACCGTAAACCGCCCATCCGGTAACTTAATGAAAACCGGAGCCATATCACAAACTTCTGTCAAAAATTCAATACTTCCAGTCATATGGTTCGAGGCACCTGTGTCAATGATCCAAGATTCAAGAAAGTACGTACCCGATAGACGAACTCCATTGCCCGTATTCTGTTCACTAAGAAGAGTGACCAATGTCTTCCATTGTTGATCATTCAACCCCGTGAATCCGACTCGATCTGAATCCATGATTGCCGTATTAGCAACAGCCAATGGAGCTGTTGTAGAAACATGATTTGCTTGTCGCACAGATGGTGTAAAAACTTGTGAAACACGTTTGTCACTACTTGGTGCATTCGAAGAACTAGCTTGTGTAGGCGGTCCTTTTGAACCACGTGGCCTATCACCCCACCACCACGGATATCCAATCTTGCGAAAACAATTATCCATGAGATAACCTGTTCGGCCACAGCTTGTACAAACAGCCGATGGGTCACGGGATTCTCTTTGTTGTCGCGGACGAGTAGACGCTTGAACTGCAAAACTTGCTGCCTCATTTCTTTCTTCAAACATCCTACTAGCCCATTTGGATTCCTCATCTTGTGTTACCACCTGATATGCCTCATCAAGAGATGGCAATGGATCACGTGATAGCAAAACCGACTTCACCGCACCAAACACACTTTCATCAAGTCCCATCAAAAATTGGTGAAGTTTGTCTTCTTCCCTTTCTTTAGCAATCTCCTCCGCGGTCTTAGCTCGTTGAAAATCTGCCAAGCTTGACCACAAC
The DNA here is from genome assembly GCA_028015245.1 of Cardamine occulta. Lineage (NCBI taxonomy): Eukaryota > Viridiplantae > Streptophyta > Magnoliopsida > Brassicales > Brassicaceae > Cardamine > Cardamine occulta. The sequence continues at coordinate 1,300,384 of CM051368.1, forward strand.
TTTGTCAATTTTCCATAGTATGCCTCCACAGCAAATCCTTTCTGCTGACAAGTCGCTAACTCCATCTTAAGTCGTTGGACTCTCTGTCCATTCTGAACCGAAAAACGCTTTTGTATGTGCGTCCATAAGGCATGAGCTACCTCATAATGTGTCAGTGAGCTACTGAGTTCCGGAGCAACAGTAAGTTTTATCCAAGACACTACCATTGCATTATTCGCCCACCAATCCTCAATATCTTCCGAATCATCACTTGGTTTTGTTATAGATCCATCTGCAAATCCAAACTTCTTTCTTACAGAAAGCAAGCCGCAAATTCATGGCCCACTTCATAGTTAGGTCCACGAAGTTGTGGCTGAGAAATCACAGATCCAGGATTATCCCCTGAGGAGAGATCGTAGGGATCGATCCGACGGCGAGTTGGCTCTGTTCGTGAGCGGGACGTCGCCGAGCCTGCTGAATCTTCGATAGCCATGGATTCAAATGAAGAAGAAGAAGATATCTCGACAGAATAGTCACGAAAATACCAAGGTCAAAGAAACGAAGAAAAAGAAAAAGAGATCAAACGTAATTTGTATTGTTTGATGAAAAAAACAAGATCGATAGCCACCTAAATTTTTAGGTTTTGCTCTGATACCATGTCAAAAACCCTATGTTGGTGTAAAAGGTTTTCTTATACATTACGTTCTGAAGGCATTGCCTTGTATACAAAGTATTAAACCGAGGTATACATATGTAATTATAAAACTATACACAAATACTTTACTAATTGCATAACGAGCCTATAAGGCCCGTTAATACTATATTTTGTATTTTGTAGTATATTATTTTTTACTTTCTCTTAAATTTCTATTACCTATTTCAGGAATGAAAAGTTGAGTGAACAAACAAAAAAATATTGTTAGAGAGGAAAAATAAAGAAAAGTTAAATTAAAACAATTAAACTGAGATAAAAGAAAAATGTTCAGTTATAATTTCGATTGTTAACTCTTTATCGCATTTTTTTACCGTCATTTATTCATCGTGTTAAAGCTCAGGTTCGTGTGATTCAATTTCAAGAAGATGTCTGGTTTAGTGTTGAATTGAGATTGAATGAGCTGGTATATTCCGGTTAAATCAAGATGGTTTAATGTCGTTTTAATCGGTGAGTTTATGATGAAAAATGTGTAAAGAAAAGCCTCTGATCGCGACAGAGTCTTTTTTTTATCTGTGAGTATAAATACTCTGCATCACTTCATTATAGGTTAAGACAAGAGTTAGATTTGAACATTTGAGAGCTTGTTATAAGTTGTTTCTCTTGTGTTATTTGAACTGTAATCTTTCATCTCTGATTAATATATTGCATGGATTGATCCTACCCCAGACGTAGACACTATCACACCGATAGGTTGAACTGGGTTAACAAACTTCCTGTGTCTTTTTCTTTTCATGCTCAGTTTTATTTATCTCTGTTCAAACTGAAACAACGTGACACAGAGGAAGAGTGTGAAGTGAGAGATTGTCTATTGAGGTGCTTCGTTGTTAACACATCGTAGTGGCGCACAATGTTGTCACCAATCATTATAATCATATTCGACACTCACAATAAAAAAAAACCAATCCTAAGCAATACATGGTGTGATCTTCATTTTTCATATTTAGTAATTATTATTGATATAAAATAATGACTTGTGTCAGAATAGGTAGCTGGACGTTTGTATTCTTTCTTAACCAATTATATTTGTTACAAATTAATGGAGTAGGAGAGGTCCATATCCACAAATTTCGATGGTGATCACTGGTCATCCAAAGCTAATGATCATAAAATGTCTTTAAACATTTTGTTTTGTCGTCCAATTTTAGTTTTATCTCTTTCACAAATGACACGATTAGCAAATCCCTTTTACAGTTTTTCATGACGAATAATTCTACAGACGAATTTATATATAATAGATAGTTCTATCCGCATCACAAAAATTAATGATAAACAGTTTTTTTTTTTAACATCTGAACAATTTTATTAAACTGTATGAGGTTCATACAAATATTTAACCAACCATAATGGTGGTGTTGCATACATCATAAATAAAGAATCGATCTCAAAGGCTTTTTCCGCTAATATATCTGCTGCTTGGTTTCTTTCTCTATTAATATGAGTTAGTGATGTCTCTGGTAGCTTCCTGGTCCATTCTCGGATGTCAAGCAATAGATTCTCCAGTTCTACATGATATCCTCCTTTATTGATGAGATTTGTGAGTTCTAAATTATCTCCTTCAAAATATATATATCTCCAACATTGGATGCATAGTGCTTGTAATGAGAAACAGTTTTTATCTACGGATGTTTGTAATGAAAATTTTCATTTTTGGTAAATGGGACCATGACAAACAATTCTTTACCGGCACCACAACAGAGATCTTCGATAAGTTTACCTCCATTAAACCTACAATAATTTACAAGTTTTGGAAATCAAACTTGGTAATTTTAAGTAACCTTTGGTCAATCACTAGAGCATAAGCGTTCCATAACTAGTCCAGTTAAATTGAGTTTAAGCGCAGGTGCCTATCGAAATGAGGTAATTAATTTTCGGATCTTCAAAGTCTATATTATTTTAGTTAATTAGCCAGTTTAAGAGTTCAGGTTTTGATTAGATTAGTCTTCTCTTTGGTCTAAAGGAAGGAAAGCTTCTTGTTCGTGATGTTTTGAGAAGAGCAGAGCAACAGTTAGCGAACAATCTGTAAGTTAAAATAGTTATTAGTAAAGAAACCTCGTTGTTTCGAACACATTTTCTGTCTATACGAGAACAAAATTCATATTTTTAAAAATGTTAGATATTTTTCAGCTTTTTCAATATTCCCGTTTGCGTTTTTCAGTTAAGTTTACAATTAATAAATATATGAGACTTATTTTGAGAAAAAGATATAGTAAATGTAAACACAAAGGTAACAAACAATTAAAGTCTACTGTAATTTATTAAAGTCTTTTGTTTTTCTTCACTTACATTCGTTAATCTTATCAGCTTTGAATCATTAATTCTTAAAGTTTTTTCTCAGGCACACCTGGTGATTGGAGTCACATTATTAAACATATTGGGATGTTTACTTTTACCGGATTGAATGAGGACCAAGCCCCCTTTATGGCCAAAGAATATCACATTTACATGACTTATGATGGGTAAGAGAAATATTTCTTCTTTTCAAATGTTCATATTATTAAGAGGATTATCACATTTAGAGAGAAAAAAAAAGAGGATTTTTCGAAAAACGGCAAAAGCATAAATGGCATTTGACATATGAACGGAATATAAATGAATTTTGTCATTTTACTTGTTCCTTTGCATGTGAACGGAATAAATTGCTTTTCATATTTTCAAAGAATGATATTCTTTTTATATTTACACTTTCATTTTACATGCTTAGAAAAAAGGCTAGATGATAATTTCTGCTTTATTTTACCAATCTCGTATAAACGACCACTATTTTCGCTTTTTAATATCAGTTTATTTATATGTCTATATATTTTCGATGAAAAACTTAGCTTCAAAATGAGAAATGTGTATTGCAGGAGGATATGCATGGAAAGTCTAAGTTCAAAGACGGTGCCGTGCCTCAACTCGCTGATGCTATACATGCTGCAGTTACACGCATCGCCTAAGCTAGCGATTCTGTTCTTTGTTGTTTGATGAACACAATACAAAACATCGTTCTTGGTTTACATTTCATAAGAGAAAATAAAGAAGCATATTATGGATGAATTTTGTTTCCTTAATAATTGTTAAACCAACCAAAATGAGGATTGTGACCTTTTAAGCCAACATAGTTTCTTGCATTTTGTTTTCATTTTCGTTTTCTGTAATAAAAATTACATCAAATAAATCCAGTTACAGTAGATGAATTAAATCCAATAGGGTAGAATTACATACAACAAACCCAGTTTGTAAAACTCAGAAATCCATACTCGAATCAATACAAACTGTCAAACAGGTAAACAAACGATAGTTCCGGTTTAGACTGGTAAATTCAACGAACATGGGATCCAATGATGAATTTATGATAATAGATCACACGTGAACAAAAAAAAACTTTTATTTGTAACCTCAATAAGTTAAATAAAAAAGAAAAGCAAACAATCTCGCGAATTATTGAGCTAGTAATAAACCGGGTTAACAATCAGAAAACCGGGTAAATCCGGTTAATGATTTCAGAAGAAGATGGCTGAAACCAAAGACAATATCACGGTGGTGACTCCATAACCGGCGAGCTTATTCCCAGCTCCGGCGTCTTTTCCTGTTTTTCCTGCTAGAAATTAGAATAAAATATGAGAAAAGTCACAAGCATACAAAAAAAAAATCTGAAATTTTTTATTTTTTAGTGACTTTGTCCGAAATATTTAAGTCAATATTGGAGACAAAAAAGGACAAGAGGATTGAAGAAAAACAAAAACAGAGAGACCTGGTAAAATTAATACACCAATATAATAGATCCTAGCTAGTTGAATAGTTGATTTGACTAAAAACATAAACATTTGATTACTCCTACTAAACTCCGACTAATCAATCGAATAATTCAATTAATACTCAATCAATCGAATAATCCAATTAGAAAGTATTCGAAAAAAGTAAGTGTAAGGAGTAGGTGAAGAGTTTGGTTTATACCTGGAGGAGGTAAAGAAGCTTTTGGCGATGGACTTCCAGAAGCTGAAAATTAAACAAAACATGATTTATAATAACGAATATCAAAATTGTAGAAAATATCAGATTCATAATTTCAATGAGAAAGATCTACGAAAAAAGTTTTTTTTTTGATAAAGATCTACGAAAATTAAACAAAACATGTTTTTTATTGTTTTTTTGTTCTTCAAATGTAATGTTTTTTTTTGTTGTCAAACCTTCAAATGTAATGTATTATCATCAATTTTAATCCTTCAAAAAAAATCTAAAAACTGTTAGCAGTTGCCAATTTATACTAATCACATTCATAATCCATAGATCCATACAAAAACATCAAATTCGAAATCTCTAATTTGACAGAAAAATCAAAGATCTGAGAAAAATGAATTAGCTTACCGGAACAAGCAGAGAGATCAGTGGTGACGTTACATCGAGTGCTGAGACCAAGAGCTTCAGCAGTAGTGACGTTAAACTGAGAGAGCAAACCAGGAGTTGTGTAGATGGTGCAGAGACACTTTAGTTCCTTCTCGACCGCTTCTTTGATCGAACTGCAACAACCTTCCGATGGCTTCGTTGTCGTTTTCAGGTCGTTGGCACAAGGGACTAACTTGCTCACGCACGAGGTCTGTGATTTCACCGCCGGCATCGAAATCAAAGCCAACATTGTCATCGCCGCCGTAAAGATCATCATCATCGCCGTCGTCATTTCTTCTTTCCCTTTCTCTCGAGTTTTTTTTTTTTTTTTTTTTTTTTTGGGTTACTTGTGGCTTTTGGTTTGGTTATAAATATTAGAAACTTGCTTAAGGCAACCTTTGGCATTTTACTTTTCTTGTTTTTCCACATTATTTAATTATGTGTGTTCTTTTTTCTTTTCTTTCTTGAGAATGTTATTTCTCAAATACTTCAACGATAAGATTGAATATTTTCTAGGTAATGTTATAAATTTCATTGAAAATGATGGTTTATATTAGTTGTCATTTGATTTAGTACTAATTATCTAGATTCTAGGATGAGTCAATCACGTTTTGTTTATTTATTTTCTCTTGCCAACTTTTTTTCCCCTGTAAAATTCAATTTGTAGCCTATGCTAGTGTACCATCTACGACCAACATTTTATAGGAAATTAAATTGTGTAGACTTATAAGTTATAAATGTAGCCTGCGGTGATCATTTTCATATTTAAATATATTATAGAATTAAAATTATGTTTAAATAAAAAAATATTATATTGAAAAAAACATTGGAATGTACAAGATTTTAAAAGTTAAAACCTTAAAAGTTGGTTAAAATATAGATTAGTTTTTAGAAAAACTAAAAACTAATTTTGTGACAGTTAGATTTTATTTTACAAATTAGTATATGGTATTTTTTCTAATTTCAAATCAATATAGTAAGTTTGACGGGAAAAAAAGTATTTTCTCCATTTTATAAAGCTATATTATCTAGCCTAGATATTTAAAGTTGACATTCATATTAAGAAGTTTTTAACAAATCTTTATATGTACATTGATTATGTAGTTAAGTATTTCTAAATTTACCATTATGAATACGAGAAATTGAAGAAGATCCGAAAATGTAATATTTACAGTTAGAGAAAATACCACAAAAACAAAATTTTGTATTTTTTGATTAAAATCTCCAAACTTTTAGTTGGAATATTTTTCTAAAACAAATTTTCAAGTTATCAGCTGGCATGCACGAGTGAAAGTTAACTAACAGTCAACACAGACTAAATCTAACACCTTTAACTATTAATTAATTATATGATTTTTCTTTACTCTCAACATAATTTTATTTATTTAATATTCATTAAAATACAAGCAAATGGAATCAACGAAGATGACAAAATGAGTTATTAGGGAAATTTTATATCATATTATATTTTATTTTTAGTAAAAATAAATGAGTATTTTTTTTAATGAATTAATTGTTAATGGTGTTAAGATAGAGTTTTTTTGTTGACCGATAGTCAACCCTCGTGCCCACATCAGATCATTTAAAATTGTATTATAGAAAAATAGTTTAATTGGAAATTTGAATTAAAAACTTAAAAATGGAAGTTTTAAATGAAAAATGTAAAAATTTGGAGATTTTTTAGGTATTTCCCCTTACGATTATTTTCAGAAGTTGATGTTTATAGGTTCATGCACAAACCCAACCAAACCGGTTAATATTCAAACGGGCCATATAAATGCCATATAAGGTTTGGGTTAATTGGGCCTTTACATTAAATTGAAAAATTGACCTCCTTTCTATTGTCACGTGGATGATACAAAATCGTCAGATCAAAAACCTTTCAACGGTTGAGATCTAATCAAACGCCTCTAAGAACTCGTTGTTAATTCAACGGTCACAAATAGTCCCGCCATTAAAACAGATAAGAGATAACGTAGCTAACAAAATCAGAGCTCACTCAAAAAAAAAAAAAAAAAAACATCGAATGGCTACACTTTCGATTGGAATCGCCGCCGCGACCACCGTCCGTACAATTCCGAAATTTAGAACACGGAGGAGCAAAATCTCCTGCGAATGGGTAAAAATTTGATCAGAATCCCAAGTTTTGTTTTTTCTTGATTAATTTCATGAAATTGATTCTTGTTTGATTGATTCGAAGGAAGGATCCGAAAGGCTTGCTAGGTCCGGCTCAAACTGGTCATATCGCTCGTCTTGAGTTTAAACGTCGTCTAGAGAGAGATTCAGAAGCAAGAGAGGCTTTTCAGAAGCAACTTCGTGAGGAGAAAGAACGTCGTGAAGCTCTTAGACAAGTTAAAAATCTTATCTTTTTTTGTTGCAATTATACTGATGTGGTTTTGATTGTTGACTGATATTTTTTTTTTTTGGTTTTGTTAGGCTAGAGTTGTGCCAGATACTTCGGCGGAGCTGATTGAGTACTTTCTTGATACTGAAGCTCAGGAGATTGAGTTTGAGATTGCTAGGCTTAGAGGAAGGTTAGTGAATTTGAATGTTGCACACCATGTGTTTGATGAATTGTCTCTGTGAAGATGTTTTGGTGCTTAACTTTCTTAAGTGAATCTGTTTTCGTTGAAATGTTGAAACTTGGGTGATCAAATAGCATTTGGATGAATAAATGGTTGAGCTTGAATGTTACGAGTGGTTGAATTGCCTCTTTAAAGATGTTTTGGTGCTTTACTTTCTTAAGTGAATCCGTTTCGTCGAAATATTGAAACTTGGGTGATAAAATAGCATTTAGATGAAATAAACTGTTCGATTTCAAATGTTGCGTGTTTGATAAATTGCCCCTCTGATGATGTTTTGGTGCTTGACGTATTCAAATGAATCCATTTTCGGCTGAATATGAATACTTGGGTTATAAATTTTGTGATTTTTTTTTTTTTTGTCTTCATAAATTTTGTGATTTGAGATATCACTAAAGTGTAGTTTATGTTGCACGGTTCATTAGAAGACAGAGATTGAGTTTGTGGTTAATCTAGCTCATGATTACTGTAATTGTACAGGTTAAATGACGAATTCTTTGGGCAGATTCGACTTGAAATTGGGCAAATTCGGTTTGCTGTTACAAAGACTGCGGTACAACTTTCTTCGAACAACATTTAATCCATCCGAAAATCGACTACTGAACTATCTTTCTTTGTTGCAAAATCATGCAGGAAGCTGAAGACAGATTGATTGAGCTTGAATCACTTCAAAAAGCTTTAGAAGAAGGAATAGGTTTGCGCCATCTTTTGCTTCCTAATTAACTGATTCATTGACAAATTTTATAGGCTTTGATTACTTTTCTTGTTATGTTACTTCGCAGAGGCTTATGACAAAATGCAAAATGAGCTTATGACGGCTTCAAATAGCTTAACCAAGATCTTAACCTCAACCGATATTAAAGCGACAGTATGTGACCGTAACCATAAACCTATAAGCAGTATGATGCTTCATGAGATGATCTTGAGACATTGCTTTAATTCTTGTTTTTATACAGTTGTTGGATATGGTGGAGAGAAACGAAATCAACAGAGCTTTGTTGACACTTCTTGACGAAAACATAGCTAATGCATACAGAGGAAACCAGGTTAGACCCGGTTTATTGTTGAATTGAATTGTTACCCAAAATCTAACCGAATTTCATAATAACCTGAATGGTAGATGAGTGTTTATATTAGATTAACCGAACATACCCGAATCTTGTGCAAGTGAAGCGAATAAACTAAACCAGTAAATTAATATTTATAATTAAAAATGTTAGAACAATACTTTTAAATAAAATAAAAGTATGTATTATGAATTAAACTTAAATATGTATTTTGATTTTATTAAAAATAATTCAAAACCTAACTAGAACCGGACAAAAAATTTTTAAAACAAACCAAACTAAGAAAATTTGGTTCTAGTTCAGACACGTATAGCCAAAACCTGAAAAAACAAATGTTGAACCCTAAAATTAACTTAGGATCTTTATTTCTACCAAATTAATAAAGATTTTTATCTTTATTTCTAAAAGTTTTTTTTGTTCCTTTTGCAGAAAGAAGCAGGAGATTACATGGAGAAAGTACGTGCTTCGGTTCTTAAGTACTTGACGGTGTAATGATCATACGAGGCTAGATCTTTGAAAGATTTCTCAAGCTTTTGAATGTTTTGTCTTATCGGGTAAAATGTATTTATATATTTTTGTTGAGTAGAATGGTTTTTCTTTTCTCGAATGATGTTTATATCAATAGGGTCATTTCAGATCTCCAAGTCATGATAAGTTTAATAAAAAAAATAGAATAAAAACATGCAAAATACTTTGATAAACTCAGTTTTGCTACAGTGATATATGTGAATGTGACTCTCTAGTCTCTAAAATGCAAGAAAAGTTAGAAAACAAAAAAAAAATTAAGGACCAAATTGGAAGGATATAAAAATATTTTAAAATTTTTCACATTTCAACCATTTCTTTTCAACTCACATTTTAGCCGTTTTCACATCTATCAAGTCTCGAGCTATCTACTTTTGTAAGCTCTTTTGTTTCATTCATTGTGCATGTCTGTTTATACTAGAATCATCATGTTCACTGTAACGACTAACGATCAAATCTCTTTGTATTCGTAATAAATGAAATGAACAAATCCTTTAAAAAGTTATAGAAAAGAAAATACAGTACATGAATGGGAACCTACAAAGGGAACAATAACTAAAGAAAAAGAGAGAACATTTATGAAATTGAAAACTATTGGTTCCAACTTCCGAGTATGGCCCTTCATTATCATCTTTGGTTTTTTATTTATTTTCCACTGTGACATAGTTATCCTAATTATTATCTTCACATGCACATGTTTTTTTTCTGATATCTTTTGGGCTATACAGAGTAAAGAAGACTGGTAATATAGTAAAATCCAAATGACTTTAGAAATAAAGAAACATGCCCACTTGTCTATCGTCTTCTTATGGCTACCGACGTGTGTTTATTCATTCATGTGAGTTTTTTTTCTGTCAACCATGTCATTGTTCTTATAACCGTAGATTGATATGAAACTGATATAGATGAGTTTCAGGTGTTCAACAATGTATGACACGTATTTGTGATGATTTGGAAGTTTTATTCTTTTAATGGTTCAAGAATGATTTAGAAGATTTTTGTTTCACTTTTTACATTAGTTAGGTATTAAACGATGTTTCATGTAAAAAATACGAAAACAAAAAATTATGTAGTTTTTTTTTTACTCTATATAATTTTAGCTAAACCATCTTATAAGTGGAAAAAACAGTATGAGTAAAATATTTTTTATTTATAAAATAAATATCAGATAAAAATATTTATTTGATATTCATATAGTTAACATCTAAAAATATACAATAAAAATATAAATAACAGTTTCTACAGTTACCGTATTTTATTTATAAAGTTGTAAAATATTTGTTATGGACCTTATGGTCAAGGAATTGTTATTTCTACTGAGTTTTTCTTTACATATATATGATGACAGACATAAACAATGATATAACTCCGTACTACTCTTGTTGACCAAAAATGAATTTTAAATTAACTTTTAGGAAAATATCTATTCAACTGGCCTGATTATTCGGATCAACGCTCATCCGTCAGCTGGAAAAAAATAAATAGTAACCAGAAAAATACGCATGAAACCATTGTCGTTAGTTCCATTATGATCTGGATAAGCATCTCAAATAAACACAATAATGCATCAGGGGAAATAAAAAGAAACTACTTAAATACTACTACAAAAGTTACAATTGCAATAATTTAAAAAGCAAACTTTAAACTATTGCAAATTTCACTTATGGGGATATGTGTTGATCGATGACTCATCTTGAAACTATAATCTGCGCAATAACACATGTAAGCACCTTTTTAAAGGAATACTATGTGGAGCTAGATTGCGTAAGTGGTATTTTAACCAAAGTGAGTTAGATATCCATCAATCGATTTTTTCATTTATATATATATATATATATATGCAAAAAAGTCTATACTTTGACCTAAATTAAACCCTTTATAAGAATCACCCTCTTAGACACATTCTCTTCACTTCACAACAAAATAAATAAACAAACGCTAGGGAAAAAAAACATCATGGAGCTTAAAAATACAATCTTTCTAGTTCTACTCATATCAACAACCATTCTCCAAATTTCATCAGCAACCCCAAACCGGTCAGAACTAAACCGGTTCATTGAGTCATCATGCCAAATCACATGATATCCATTACTATGTGTGCATACACTTTCTCCTTACGCCACGAAGATCCGCCACAACAATGACCAAGATCTTGCCCATACCGCTCTCACCATCAGCTTAGCTCGAGCCAAATCTGTTTCTATCTTCGTCGCCAGACTAACCAAAGAGTACGTTCTTCCCTAACATTTTTTTGTGAAACCACACCGATAAAATTAGAATGGTACTTGTTAGAATCGCACATTGAAAGTTTGAAAGGATTGTCACTAGTATATAAGAGATATATGTTAATTCAAGCAATTAATTTTGCATTTGAAACCCATTAACCTTAACAGTAGTTGGATTGATTGCCCAAACCGGAAGATAAGAGTTTGCAAAATGTGTTTTCTAACATAATATCTGTGTTTAATAACCGATTAATTTCATGATATAAGCTGCATAACGTTACATTTATTTATGAACATTTTTTGTTTCTTATGTCAACTTTTTTATATATAGGACACCAAGATTTAAACGTACAGAATATTTAGCAATCAAAGATTGCATCGAAGTGCTAGGCAATAGCGTGGACCGGTTAGCCCAATCGGTTAAAGAACTGGGTCGAGCTGGCCATGCTGTGGCTAGTGATGACTTCACCTGGAAGATGAGTAACGTTCAGACATGGGTCAGTGCTGCTTTGACGGACGAGACAACGTGTCTAGATGGATTCTCAGAGCGAGCCATGGAAGGCAAAGTGAAGAGGCTGATCCGGTATAGAGTGGTTCACGTGGCTCAGGTTACTAGCAATGCTCTTGCTTTGGTTAATCAGTTTGCAGAGAAACGAAGTGTGAAGCTTCCATAAATTCTTAGTAACTAATGAAAATTTTGGCTTGTTTGTGTAAGCTTGAATCTGAACTTCAAAGTCGTGTAAATTGTTATCTTTTTTTTTTTTTTGTCGGTCGGAAAGAAAACTATAAAGATAAATATTGTATAACAATCTTTGTTGTGTCTGTATAATATTGTATTTTAAGATAAAATATATAGATGTACCTTTTTTTTTGTTTTTGTAAATTTTAGATATACTTCATATTGGCATATATTCTAGCTTCAAAGTAAAGATATCGTTGAACCGTATTAAATGCAGTATTGAGATTCAAACTTAAGCTCTATATTTTTCAATTATATTTTGCTACTTGTAAACATTGGTAGGGGTGTAGTTTAAATGAGTCCACTCCTTCTGAACTTTTGTAGCACATAGTTTGTAGTTTAAAATTAACATTTATATTTAATTGTATTTCATTGTTCCTCGTTTAATTGCTATATAGTTTAAATTTTTGTTCTTATGTAACAAATTAACGGAAATAATAAACATAAACAGGGGAGAAAGTTGGGAGACAAGATTCGTCCAGAGAAAAAAGTCTTGATTTGTTTCTAGTGATTCAGGAATCAGGACAAAATTAACGTGTTTGGTACATAAATAATTGAAAAACAACCTAGTTATCATTCAATAATGATGAAATTGAATAATTCTGAGTTAACTATTTGATAAATTAAAGCCAATGATACACATCTTAACACTAACAGCTGTATAATTGACCACATGAACTGTAATATATGATGACACAGAGTTGAGATATTCACTCAACATTTTTTATTCTAAAATGGATATTGATTCGACAATATTTGTAGACAGTTCTCTTTAGTTTTAGATTTTTTTTTTGTTTTTTTTACATCAAAATCTCCATATTTTATTAAGTTTGTTCGAATATATTAGCATCATCATGAGGGAGTCATTCCGGAACTCAGAGGCTTACATGGAAAAATAATTCATTCTGTACTTGAACTCCTTTCGCAAGGAAGTCGGCACAGACATTATTCGATCTAGAAATATGAATAATCGTAAGATCAAGAATTGTGATCATAGAAAATCGATAACTTTCTAATTATTGTGGCATAAGCAAACCATTAATTCTTTCGTATCTTCAAGAAATTTTAGTATCTACGCCCAATCAGTTTCAAACTGGATTGAAGAAAACATGTGTTCAAGCACCATCTTCAATCTAAAGCCTCTTAACTCCGCGTGCAAAGATGATAGGAACCTCAGACATGCCCTTAGACCCAACAAAGAGGCTAGTAGATCAAATAGATAAAAGGCGATACTTGAAGTTGAGTCCTCCTCTCGCCATGAAGCATCCGCGTGACACCGGTAGCTAGTCGTAAAATTTTAGTTAAAATTAAGGAGTTTTTGTAATCAATTTTAGTTAAAATTAAGGAGTTTCTGTAATCAATTTTAGTTAAAATTAAGGAGGTTTAGTTAAAATTACGGAGTTTCTGTAATCAATTGTTTCGTAAAAAATTTACTATAGTGACATTTGTTTTTTTGTTAAGGAATTGTTTACTATAGTGACTAGTGAGTCTGTGACCTAATCTTGTCTTCTAGCGGATTATTCTTATAATTTTGTTTAAGACCGGGTTTGGAAAATTTGGTTCCAGATTTAGATTGCTCTTGTCGAAAGCTAAAGCTAGAAAATGACAAACGTCGCCCCAAAAAGAGAGGAAAAGAGTTTCAATTCAACGACAATTGCCAAATTTTGTGATATAAAAAGTTAAATAAATCAAACTACGAACTTTTGTTCCCGCAATTGGCGGTTTAAAAACGTAAAATATAAGATGATGGGAAAACAGTATTTGACATACATTAAAGCCGATACATATTTTAATGTTTTTTGAAAAAGACGTTACGCATTTTCTTATGGTATTTAAATAATGAATCAAAGAATTCAACATTTAGTTCCTAATAAATAATATTTTATCTTAAAGTTCTAATTATGCATTTAAATTCCTCACCTTCAGTTTATATATGTACTGCTAAAAGAAATTGTAGTCAGGTCTCAAGTTTGGGCTGGATCTTAATGGGCTCTTTGTGTGATGACTTTAGGAGTTGAGTTTGAATTTAATTTATCTTTTCATGATCTGTTATGTCTGAATTTTATTTTAAAACGTTGATTTTCTTAGCAGATGCCTGCCATTAGGAGATCGGGTTGTAATAAATTTTAATACCATTTTGCTAGTCTACTATACCATTGCTAGGCCAGTTATTATCATTTTTTTTTTTGTGTGTGAATAATATAGTTTTTAGACTAATACTCTACGTGTTTTTTTAATCATTATAAGATTTTAATGTAGGTTTTGATAAATAAATAAAATAAATTTTCTTTAGCTGTTACTAGTAAACATTATAAAATAAAATAATTCCCAAAATACCATGTACTTTTAAAAAGAATAATGAAAATACTTTTAATCATTTTTAATTTGCTTGAATTATATGTTTTGAAATATTTATATTGAAAGGACAGAATCTATATTATATAAAAGTTGAAGGTATAGTATTTTTAGGTTGTCAACATAGGATTTTAAAAATCAGTTTTTATTGGTCAATGTCGGTATTTAACATAAATTCTGACGATAATTTACCAAAAACTAAAATAAATAAATCAATATCTGTTAAAAACTAAAAAAGAAAATCTTTGCCAAATAAATAAGTTAAAGCTATAGTGTTTTTAAGTTGTTCATATAGAATTTTCAAAATTAGTTCTTATTGGTGCACGTTAGCCGTTAACATAAATTAATTGCCAAGGTTTAGGGTTTACAATTTTTCTAAAATTTAATATCATAAAACACAATAATAACCTAATAATGTTGATGATTTATGTTTATAGAATAATTAAATTAAGTTCATTTTCATGCAAGTCCAACTGCTACATGGACTTAATTTATTGTTTGACATGCTTCTGACCTTGACCTTCCATTGTCGGTATGACATTGGCATTCTCTTGCCGGTATGCAAACTCTTCCATGACATTTCATTATCGTTATGTTTTTTGCACCAACTTGGAAAAATGGTTCAATAGTTCAAATTTTTTAAAGAGTGGTTATTTTTGTTTTTACACACTTTAACAAAGAAATACATGAGTTCAACGACTATCCAACATCATTCAAAAGAGTTTACTGATATCATCTGTTGTAACTATTTATTTATTATTTTTTCCAACTCCAGAGTAGTAAAAAAAGAGCAGTTGAATCCGAACATGATGATTTATGATACTCTTGAGTTCTTTCTTCTAAACTGTCTAATATGCTCACCTCAGTAGGCTTTCATCTATTCAAGTGGTTGGAGATAAATTTCTCATATTAGTATTTTCTGTTTCAGAAAACAAATAAATCTCATCAAGAAAACAAATAAGTCGTGAGAATCAATTACACTTGCAAAAATAATGTAAAATTTCATAATAATGGCGACTATGTGGAGACTTCAATAAGACAATCATACTTGTGGGATTCTTGCAAAATTTTCGTTCTGAAACAAAACATGAGACTCGGAGAATCAGAAGGAAGTTTTGCAGCATGGTTGCTAAGTGTTGGAGATGGAAATGCACCCATAAGTGAAACATAAGATGTCAATGAAGACGATGGTCAGATGGTAGTTGTTGATCCTAAATTCCTAATGTAATCAAGTAAAAATCACATGCAAGACATATTTCAAATTACAAAACAGAGAACATTTTATCGAAAAGTATATATGCAAGCATTACATAAACATCAATCCTAATTCTATATTAAAATGATACATCACATTTCAATATTATTTAAACAAAATTAATCTTCAAATCTTTTTTCTATATTAAACTTATTTTCTAAAAACATAAATAAATAATACTAAAAGTATAAATAAAAACATATATGTTTAAAATAAACCAAAATAAAATATTATACAATATTTTAGTTATTTCTAAAATTGAACAAATAAAAAAATATATTAAACAAATTGATAAACATAAACCTATGTATGTATAGCACAGATAAAAGATCTAGTGATTAAAATAATTAAATTACGTATAGTGGTTTTTAACTTGAGGAAATTAAAAACATAGAAACATTCGTATATTACTTTTTAAAAAAATAGAATGAAAACTTGCTTTCTTTATCTTTTGGGAAAAGAAAAAGGAGATTCTTCTAGCTTTTGTTTCATTAAGATTGAGTATGTAATGGGCAAGTGCCGACAAAAGATATATCTAGAGATCATGTTTCAAAGCTAATGGAAAAGAAAATCTAGAAGATAAAGATGTAGGAATGATAGTCCGAACCTGAGATGATGATGGCAAGTTTTTGATTGATTAGTTTTCGATATTTTGATATTATTATCTAAAGGTAATAGTCTTATATAATAGCTCATTTAAGTTTTGTTTCTTTACTGATCTAGTTCACTGACAACAAAAAATTTCGCTCATAAAATCTACAAATTGATAATAATGTAAATATTGTGATTTAATTTTCATGTATTTGTACTGTGACTAAATAGAATTCATAGCTTATTTACAAAGAACTGTGATGTTAAATTTATATATTTAATACGTCTGATTATTAAGTTCACTACACAAAATAAACAGATTTCAAGGAATTCATAAAAATTTAAGCTATATTTTGAGATATTGCAAGAAGTGTTAGGACATTATATATATGAAATTTTTTCTGAGAAATTTAATCCGTTTGGCACCTAACGGAAATGTATGCACATATTGCCAACAACGGAAATATATATAACATTTCGTATACCTTTTACCAATAGAAAAGTATGGTGGCAAAAACGATTTTATGATGTTAACTTTTTGGCCATCGTTTAATTACGTCTACGAAACATCTAATTCATTAAAGGAAACGAATGTAACTGATGAATTATTATGAATATGACTCTGCAGATATGATTCTTATTTGGCGTCTACAACATTGAGATCAGTTTATAAAACTAAACAACTATAATATCGTTCATATATACATTTATGACAGTTGATTGCAACATATGCGATCACACTTATGGCTGTTCGAGCAACACTTTGACTTTGTAAAGTTTGGAATAAAATAGATTCAGGAGGGATTTAACCAAAATTTGGGAGAGATTTAAGCAAATTTTAGATTCAGATGGAGAGATGTATTAGTCAGAGAGAATGTAATTAGGGTATTTTCAACGTGGAATTAATATTTTCTTTCAAAATAAAAGAAAAATGAAGTAAAAATTTTGAATGGTTTGCTTATTTTTTATTTTACGAAAATATTCAAAGTATATTTCATCTCAATTTTGATATTAATTGTTAACAAACTTAACTTTCAATTTTTTTTTTGTATATATTTACTTTTCCTCCAAAAGTTCATAATATAGGGGAAAAAAGAAGATAATATATTTCAAAATGAACTTCTTTATTCTTGATTTTTCTTTATGGAACTAGAAATTTATGAAACCATGTACTTTTCATCGTCTTATAATATTTTGACTTCAAAAGTGGAGTTTCTCTTCCAATTTCATATGGTGGATTGAGATCACGTCCGTCTTTGATTATTATCTTATCTTGTATCATCTATATATATATATATATAAAGATATTATCATCTTATATTTCAAAACCTATATACAAGTGTTGAAAAATTTTCAAGACAGTTTCAACTTTTTAATCTCCCTTTTCTATGGTTTTTTTCATAATTCTAGCCACCCCCAAAATTACTTTTGTGGTTTGCTATCATTGGTTAAAGTCATGTAAATGAAATTTCTTTCCTCTCCAGCTTGGGATCATTTATCCAGATTAGCTCTACATCTTATGGATAGAGCCAAAAAAAAAAGCATGTACAAGTTCATTAGATTAAAGTTGTGAATAAAAGGGCATGTAGTAAGTAAAGGCAAGCGCATAATCAGGCTATTGGCATTCAAACTCCAAATACAACATGTTAGAGCTCATAATGCATATTTTCTTCTTTTAGAAAAACCAGTATAGTAGGCTAACTAATTGTTATAGCAAGCATGGGCTACCAAATTATGAGTAAGAATGATTAAACGGCTTCATTTGTTTATCCTATAATAGAAGTTCGAATATGACATGTCAATACTACGTAAATTTGAAAATTATCAATTTATCACAGATTATGTTTTTGAAACTGTCATATATAAATATTATCTACAATGTTAAAAACCTCTAAACGGAAAAGCCTTTGAAAAGTTTCGAGAAATCTTTTACAAAAAAGCCTCTACATGATCTCTTCATATATCATAAGCGGAAAACTACAATGACAAATGATAATTTACGCCTGCTCTTTGAAAATATCATAAATAAAAATTAGAAACAATAAAAAATTTCTAACTCCCTAAAAGAGTTAAAATTAGGATGGCCAATATTGATTTTCACATATCAAAATTTTATTAACAAATATTATCAACAATAAATAAAAGAATCTTCTAACTAGAAAAGTCTAACACATTCGCCGGGGATTGATATAAGTTCCTGTTTACGATAACCCAATTATAAAAATGGGTCTACAACATTTCTAGATAAAAATTAAGAACCTAGTGAGTGTTCATGATATTTTTAGAAGCGAATAACTGCCGTATTTATTGCTTGTTTCATTTCAAAATCTTTTTTTCTTTTTCAAAATTTGATTTATCGGCAATTTTTATTGATTTTTTTCTGGTTTTGGGAAAATATAGTTTCAGCAAAATGGGAATATATTGCTGCACCAAACTCTAGTTGGACTAATTAATATATATACAAATTTACAAGAAGAAAAAATATTTGCAAAGTAAAGCTTCTCTCGCAGTAATTATGAGGTTCACAAGGCAGCAAAGCGAACAAATAAATAATTATTACAATTATAAAGATACGTGATAATAAATATTTTCTCCTTTATAAATGTTTGATAATAATATTATCTTTATTACATTTAGAGAAGTTTGAAGTTTGATGGATAACCAATTAACAATAATATTCAAAACATGTGGTTAACTGGTACAGTCAAGTAATAACCCATGATGGTGTTACCTCATCAACATCATTGTCAAGTAACTCGGCGATTGCTGCAACAAAATTCAAACACAGTGACAAAGATGATCAGATGCTACCTAATTGATCACCCCAACTATTGTTACAGTCAAGTGGCGTGGAAAGCCCGTCTTCATCAGGCAAAGTTATATAGTTGAAAAAACTGCACATATAAATTGTTTCTTCATTATGAGTCATTTTTGATGTAGGAACCTAAACTTTTTCTCATCTTATATATTCCCCCAATTAAACTCTGGTTATTCTTTTGCCAACCAAAATTTCAGAGAAGTGAAGCTTCTTCTATTTAGGTGCATAAAATTATTACTAATTTAGTTCTCTGAATTTATTCACCTAGCAATATACAACTAAAACAATATCTAATTTTAACCCAGATAATAGTTACTACCTTGCAAGGTATTGATCTCTTGCTCAGTCTGTTTTTGTTCAGCCTCCAAAAAAATATCCAAATAATCTACGAAAGAGGTGAGTAAAGTATTAAAGAACAAAATGCACAGAAGAAACAACATACGAAAGATCAGGCTCCAATGCAGCAACCCTGTAAGAAGGGACGAATTTTGTTTATGATGATTTTCTTTAATATGTAGAAAGTATTTGAACTAAGTAGCTTTGACAGATTCTGTCGCCAGAGAGTAGTCTGTTGGACATGTCGAACCTGGAGATGGCGCTGGAAAGGTCGCCAGGAGGATCCCCGGAGAGAAGACTCTGTTGGAACTTGCTCTACCTATAGGCATGACTAAATTAAAGAAATATATAGAAATTAAAATATATATATATTAAAGTAAAATAGATAAGAGTTCATGTGAAAATGAAAAGGTAGGAGAGTTAAAGGGAGAATCTCGTATACAAGGGACAATTGACTATGGTAAATTTGTTCAGAAGCATGGCAGTGTCAATGAATTTTTGAAACTTCACCAACCTCAAACCACTTTTATTTCTCTTTACTAATCTCTCTAATGAATTCGCAGTCAATTGAATCCACCAAACTCTTTATCGGATCGATGTAGATTTCGTTATCACCAACAAGGAGATGATTCCCTCTCTCAATCAGAGTGAATCATATATGCTCAACCAAAACGACAATGTGTATATATGATTAATAATTTTTTTCCTTAGTGAAACAATCTAGATGGATGGTAAATTTTGGTACAATTCTCTTTACTCAAGATAAAAGAAAGTTTGTAGCGGAGAGTAACCAAAAAAAAAATATCCATCAAAACTAAGAGAATTATATATTAAAAAGGAAAATCAGTATTGAACTTACAAAACGACATTAACTGCTAGTGAAACAAAAAAAAATTAAACAAAACAGAAGAAGCAGTAAATCCTAATAGAACTTTAAGTAATTATTAACATTATACTTAAATTATTTCCATATTGAGTCATTGCATAGGCAAAAATTCCATAACTAAAGTTTCATCTAACTATTCATTAATTACATAAATGATCAAACACAAAAATATGAAAATATTTTTTTTTTTGTCAATAATATGTAAGATACAAATTTAAATTCGGATGGTGACGGGATGGCGACACTAGCCCAAACATAGAAAAATATTAGCCCAAACATATATGTGTGTGTGTGTGTTAATGATGTAGATTGTGTATACTCAATTAACGATTTATTCCATACTTTAGAAATATGGGGATCCATACTCTTCGGTTGTTAAGAGAAAATTCTATTCACTTTTGTCGTTTTATGAGAAAAAAAAGGATATTTTATACTATATGCGACAAATCCAGAATACGTAAAACATTTGAGCAGGATAATTGGTAAGCTTTCCCACCAAAAAAAACCTCAGCTTCAGCCAATTGAGCTTTTGGATATGATTGAGTTATTAATATACTCAACCAATTTTCTTTCACAAGTTTCTTTATATATACTATATATTAACACACATATTTACACCAGCTTCACCTTGGACCATTCATCTTTCAAGAAAATCGACGATTCAAAACGAAAATGAAAACCTTATCTCAAATTCAAATCTTTTTTCTCTCCATAGCTATTATTTTCTTCATCACATCATCATCTTCAACTTCATCATCATATTCGAATCAAACCAACTTAGATTACATCAAAACTTCATGCAACCTCACTCTCTACAAAGACCTTTGCTACGTCTCTCTATCTCCTTACGCCTCAAAAATCGATTCCAATCCTCGAAAACTCGCCGTCACCGCCCTCAATATCACCCTCTACGCCGCCAAATCCGCAGCCAAATTCGTCAAAAATGTTTCTCGCGGAAGCGGTCTAACACGTTTGGAAGCGGCTGCGGTTGCTGATTGTGTGGAGGAGATTGGAGACTCGGTGAGTGAGCTTCAAGATTCGATAAGAGAGTTGGATTCAGTTAACTATAAAGATAGTGCAAAATTTGAGATGGTTTTATCGGATGTTGAGACATGGGTTAGTGCTGCTCTCACGGATGATGATACGTGTATGGATGGTTTCGGTCAAGTCAAAGCGGTCGTGAAAGATTTGGTTCGGCGACATGTTGTTAAAGTTGCTCGGATGACTAGCAACGCCCTTGCTCTCATTAATATGTACGCGTCCACGCAAGAACATTTACCATAATTATTATTAGAAAAAGAGATATTTTTTAAGATATATGTTTTGGTTAAATAATTTTTTTTATAGAAAAATACATCATAATTATGTTCATATAGAAAAATTGTTTTATACTTTGGTTATAATTTTTGTTTCCTCACTTTATTATATCAAAAGGTGCTTATATTGTATTTATCATGTATGATGTTTACTATGCACTTATTATAGCCTTATAGGTATTATAAAAATTTCTGTTATTTGAAGATTTTGTATAATTTTGCGTTTATCTAGTTTACGGAAGTCGTAGATTCTAAGGATATTATAATATAAGGCAGTGGAAAGGTTCAAGAGCTTGTTGGGCTCTTTCCGGCTTACTTAATGGGCTAGGAAGGAGCTATAATCATCCACTTTGCTGATGCCTTACAAAAATCCACTTCGCCTTAGTAATAATTAGATTCGTAATCATATAATCTATCTTGTTCTAAGTAAAACCTAGTCAGTCACTCATACTTGTACCTTTGTTCTACG